>JAXHKQ010000403.1:0-19809 GCA_038407185.1 Chalaropsis ovoidea
CAAAGCAGAGATACTGGGAACTGAAGGAAGGGGGAGGTAGAGAGAGAGGGAGAGGGAGGGGGGGGAGACAGTGGGGGGGGGAGACAGAGAGACAGACATACACACTGTGTGATTGATATCTGAATCACTGAGTGACTTGTGTTCCAGCCAGCTACGCAAACAACATGTGGAAACAGGCCATGGGCAATCAATCACATGCACTGAGACAGGATTTGCCTGTGTCCATGCTTCCAGTCCATGTGAGAGAAAAGGTGGCGTGAATGTTGTTGTTGTCGTGTTTTGGCTCTTTTCTTTTTCTTCTCTTTCAGTTGAAGCCTGATTGCTCTGGTTGTACAAAAGTGGATTAGTAAACGTCAGCCAAGGACAATGTAATGAGACAATGCATGTATATATCCAAAGGAACAAAGAGAGCAAAAAAAAAGGAACTACACCCACTCACGCATAACCACAGCCAGCAGGAACAATGAGTATGGTGGGAGGGAGTTATCCGCCGACGAAGCGAGCGGCAGAGGACTCGAGGACGCAAAGGACCGGTCTGTTCGTCCGTCCAGTAAAGCCCCAGCAGCAGCAGCAGCAGCCAGCCCGTCTGTCCGCGTTTCAAGCATCGGCAGCGGGTGCTTGCTATTAATGGGAGCCAAGCAGCGAGCAAGCTAAGGAGCGGGCAGGGCAGGCAAGAGAGGGGAAGGAAGGAAGAACAAAGGAAGGGGGGCTTGGTGGGGATCCTGTTTGAGGCACGCCAATCTAGGGAGTGTGGCCTCTTTTTCTTTTTTCATCTTCATCTTTTTCGTTGCTTTGTCTGTATCTATTGCTGTCTGAGCGAAAGTCACACAAACCGTTGAACCCGCATAGCCCTATGCCCATGTCCCAGGGAGCCATGTCCGCTGCCTCCCCTCTAGAGTCTCGTAAATGCTAGTAACCGTCCAGCACACACGTCCACGACGAACGATGGGAAACAGGAGGTGTTCGTTGGACAGCTGGCGCTAGGCTTGGTAGCAATAAGAAAGAGGAGATGAGTCACTTGTGCCGGTGTCGTTTGTCTCTTTGTTTCCGTGCTTCTGTGTGTATGGCTGTTGACTTGCATCTTTTTTTTTTCTTTTTTCTTTCTTTCTTTTTTTCTTTCTTTCTTTTTTTTTTCTTTTTTTCCTTTTTTTCTTCTTTTTTTCTTCTTTTTTTTCCTTTCCTTTTTCCTCCTTGTTTCTTGCCTCTCTAGGCTAAAATAGACAAGGGCCCGGGGGATTGGGCAGCAATGCATTTTTTTCTCTGGTCTTTTTCTCCTCTGCTGCACGTTTCTTTTTTTCTTTTTTTTTCTTCCTGGTTGATTTTCATTTTGTGCGCAGACAAGGGAGCAGGAGGCCGGCCCTACTTGTGATGTAGCCCAACTCCACTCCAATGGCATTCTGAATTCTTCTCTTCTCTTTGCTGGCCGGCTGTGACGCTGCTACAAATACAGAGGCGGAGTTCCAGGCAAAAAGAAAAAAAAAGAATTGTCGCTTTTGTGTCTGCGTGTAACCTTGGCCGAGACTGCACCAAGTTTCCGCAGCTTTAATCAACTTGACGTGTTTCTTTTTTGCCTTCACACACATCATGTGCTACACGAAGCAATCAAGCTTATACAGTAGACATCCTTGACTCATGTGAGATCAGTTCCAGTACGCGTGTATCGCGGCGTAGGCGTGTGTGCACATGAGAGCAGAATGTCTTGGCCGGCCTTCTTTCTATGTTGTTGCCTGGGTGTTTGATTTCCTCTGTCTCACTTGGGCTTTACGGGCTCGGTGATCACGACCCTCTGTAGATAGCAAAAAAGATGTAAAAAAACCAACATAAAGGTCACGGAATACAAACTGCAAACCAAGATAACCGCCCGCTGTGTCAGCCCTACGATTTGTGATCACGTTGGTGGCTGTACACGAGGATACAAAGAGTGTTTCGCCCTCTCTCGCCCACGTCTGAGGCCACGGCCCGGTCCACCAGCCCAACTCGACGCTGGCCTCATGACCCTTTTGTCCTTTGTGGGTGGTATGGGGACAATGTGTCGATAGATAGCGCAGCAGTCTTCCTCCTCCGATCTCCGTGTTTGGGAATCGAGCAGCAAAGCCCTAGTGGGCTATTGTTCTTTGGCTGGCTCCCAGTGGTTCGTCTCCTTCCCTTGCTGCTCCTTGACATCGGCTTAGCTGATGAAAAGCAGACCAGACGAACACAGCAATTGGACTGACACACAAACACACAGACCAGCACATTCCTCCTCCGCTCGCTTTTTTTCCATCTTTTTTTTCCATGCTGTTCCAGATTGCCCCTCCTCCCACCTGTGCTGGCAATCCCAATCCACCTCCACCTCCATTTCCCTCGCCCGCTCTGCTCTCTCTCTTCTATTTTCCTTCTTCTGTCTTGTGTGCCGTAGCTGAAAAACCCAGCATCTGCCTTCCCTCTTCTGCCTCGCAGACCTTCTTTCCTCATTCTTGTGACAGATCTGCAGGCCAGAAACAGAATCAGCAGACAAAGAAATAAATCATCCTCTTTATTCCCCTTCTTCTTCTTCTTCTTCCTCTCCTCCTCAGCGCAACAAAAACAAAGTCCTTAATTGGCCCGCCCCCGCCGTCTGAGACGACGTCACTGGCACAAAAAAAAAGTGTGCAACTACGTTTTTTTGACCTCTCCTCTTTCCTCAAATCCGAACCCGGCAACTGCCTCGTCTCTGAATCGCTCCTGCCTCTTTCTTCTTCTGTTCTTTCCCTTCCATCTTCTTTCCTTCCCTTTTTTCCAACTTCACGTTACACACATTGTTTCTTTTTTTTTCTTCTTCTCCTCGTCCTGATCTTGGCCTTCCATCGTTCTGTTCTGGCTTTTTTTCTTCGAGCAAAGTCCGCACTAGCAACAACCAACAAAGAAGTCAAGAAGCCCGCTAGCCGGCCGTCCGTTCTCACCCACGACAGACTAGCTATTTCATTCTTCTCTCTACTTCCCACCAGTCTAGTCCTTAGGCTTCCCGCCATCCTCCCGCACCACTAGCCCGCTCTTCCTCCAGCAATGGAGGACCGCGGCCACTTCTACCAGACGTCGCCACCACAGCAGCAGCAACAACCACAGCAGCAGCAGCAGCAACAGCAGCGCTCCACCGGGCCCTCCTTTGCAAACCCAGCCCGCAGCAACGCCAACGGCCCCAGCACCAACTCTGCCGCCAAGATGGCCTACGCCGCCAAGTCCGCCGTGCCCGAGTACCCCGAGTACGTCGACGAGACGTCGCCAAACCTGAGCGCCTACGCCGCGCCCGCCCGCGAGAGCTTCTTCACCGCCACCCCGCGCACCACGCACTCGCACGCGCACGCGCACGCACACACACACGCACATGTCGGCGCCTCTGCCCACGGCTCCGACTCCGGCATGACGTCACCGCGCCTCGCCGCCCAGGCCGCCTACGCCGCCGCCGGCTCGCACCGCTATGCGCCGGGCCAGAAGGCCCCCGTGCAGAGCGCCGCAAACAACACCACGTCGCCGCCGCCCGAGCGCGGATACCGCTCGCCGCCCACCCACGGCACCGTGCCTGCCAGGGGCCGCTCGCGGTCGCCGAGCCCCGGTGGCAAGATCACCTACATGAGGAGTGACACCGGCCGCGTGTACGGCGTGGCGTCGTCCGTGGCGGGCTCGGCCCAGAGAAGCAAGAGCCATGTCCGGGGCCACAACTACGCCTCGCCCACTCGTGACTACCACCCCGACGACTATCTCGACCCTCCGACGTCGCCACGCGCTGACTTTCCCCATAAAATGAGCGGCAACGCCGGTGCCGGTGGTGGCCGTTTCAACGGTGCCGATCGGTTTGAGCGCGGCCGCATGCGCTTCGTTCCGGGCCCGGCCGATATGTCTGAGAGCGACTACCAGTGCGCCACCAACAACAACGTCGATGGCTATGACGTCAACTCCCGCGGCGATCGGGATACACAGCACCAGCGGCCTGTTTTAATGTACGACCAAAACCGCGCCAACCTCAACGTCACCACCACGTCCACCGAAAATGCCCGCCGCGTGCCCCTGCTGAACTCCTCCCGCCCCGAGCTTCTTCCCCGGTCTGGCCCGGCTCCGTATGAAACGTCGCCCAAGAGCAAGCAACTTGCCATGCAAACCTCGCCACGTGCCTCTACAATAAACACCAACGCTTCTGCATACCAAGACATGTACTATAGCGACTACGACGATCTCCTTGGTCTAACGGCGGCTGAGAAGCGCGAAATGGAGGCGAGTGAGCGCTGGCGCCTGAGTTCACGGTTCGTTGACCGCGCTGAGCGGGAGCAGATGATGCTGGAACGTGAACAGGGCCACAAGCGCATACCCCGGCTGGAGTACCGGGACGACGCAACTTCCAAGCGCGGCTTCGGCCTGCATCCCATGGACCCCGAGTTCGACGAAGACCACCGCCGAGAGATGCTGACTCTTCCTCCACCGCCATCGCGCGAGTCCCGCGACGACGGGGACCGCGACCGGCGCGCACGTGCTGGCAACAACAACGCCAGCAGTGGTGTCGGCGGCGGCTACCGCAGCGAAGACGATGGCAGGCTGCACAAGGGCCGTGATGCTATGACGCTCAAGGACAAGGGCCAGCGCGACCGCAGCCGAGTGCGCGAAGATCGGCGCTACAAGCATGCCCAGAGTGTCACTGCCACTCCGGAGGCGTCTGATTTTGAGGAACGCAAGGATGACACCCTTGGCGACAATGACTTTGCTGTTGTCAATGTCATATCGCCAGATCGATCAGCTATTCGCGATGAGAGAGAATTGAGAGAAGGCGGTAGAAAGCGAACCAAAAACGAGAGTCCTACCAAGCATACAGCCCGGTCACGCACGCGTGACCAGGACCGTGCTGATAGAGACAGAGAACGCGACGAGGAATGGGAGAGAGCGCAGGAGGAGAAGCGGATTTGGGCCGAAATAGAGCGCGATAGAGAGGAAGAACGGGAAATCGAATGGCAAGTCAAGGCGGACAGAGAACAAAGGCAGAGAGACGCTGCGGCGGCCGCTGCTAGCAGCAAGCTACCACCAACCCCGCCCAAGGAGCCAGTGGCCAAGAGCTCTCTCCGGAGCCCCTCAGCATCCCCGACTTCCCGGACGAAGAAGATCAGCACTGCCAATGACGAGAAGGCTGATTTCAGCGACCACAACGACTCGCGGGCCAAGAAGGCTGATTTCGCCGATGCAAGTGGCATGCATACTCCCGATTCTTCCACCTCTCCTACTTCGTCTTCCCCACGCCCCGGCGACTCTTCACCTGCTGAGAAGCCAACGCCGGCCTTTGAGCCTGCTAGCGTTGCCTCCGAGGACGACGACGACGAGACCAATCGTGGCCGAGCCAAGCCTGCTACCGACGCACCCGAAAAGAAGCAAGTCCGCGTGGTCTCGCCCAAGCGCGAGAAGAGCCAGGGTCCTAAGAAGCTCAAGGGAATCCTGAAGCCACCCTCCAGGTTCCCTGAAAACAACGGCGCTGGGCCATCCAACACAGCCGGAGACAGCGGCGACGACTGCAAGGACCGCAAGGAATTGATGGAAGCCGGCGGCGCAGTTCCCAGCGGGGCCCGCTGGACGCAACTGTCGCGGCGCATCGTCAACTGCGAGGCTCTCGACATGGAGAAGGAAAAGTATGACGTGATGGACGACCTGATCATCGTGATGCGCGTCCTGTCGCACGCCGAAATCCAGGCATACGCAGAAGCCACCGCAGAGCTGCGAGCGAGTAAGTCAACCCACAGCCCCGGCCCCAGTCCCGGTCCCGGCGTCCGAACCACCCAAAAGACGCCGCCCGACTCGGCAGCACAGCGCGCTAACCCGGCTTCTTCAGAGCGCGCAGAGAAGCGCCGCAAGCGCGCCAGCCACCGTGACGAGGCGGCCGACTCGGCCCGCAAGTCGACCCGTTCGTCCCGCCACGAGAAGCGCCGCGAAGAGTCCCGCGACGCCGCTGAGCGCGACCGCCGCCGCGAGAAGCGCCGCGAGCAGGCGGAGCGGGCTAAGCGCGATATGTACCGCAGCCGTGACCGTGACCACGAACGCGAGAGAGATCGTGACCGGTACTAGACGCGTAAATGAGATATAAAAGGAATGAGAGGAGGAAAAAGTTTTTGTGTCGTGATGCTTTTGTGCTTTAATGCGGGGTTCCTGTTTTCTGGTGACGCGTTCCTGCCTCGGGATGGGAAATTTTGTTTCTGGGTGATTCTTTGCGATTCTGCTTGTTTGTTTGTTCTTTCCTGTTTTGGTCCGTCTTGTTGGTCTTTTCGTTTGTTCCTGCTAAGTTTGGTATTTCCGTTTGCCTTTTCCAGTATGGCTGCCTGTTTTGCTTCTTTTTCTGTCACGAGTCATGACTGCATGGCAGGTACTGGACGCTCATGCCCTTTTTCTGGATTTCTGCATCTTCACATGTCTTCCCATCCTCCATCTCAACGACACCCTTATGAATTTGATGACCTATAGATAGCAAAAAAGAAGCGCGTTCAAAATGGAGATGTTTTAGCTTTAGCCATCCAGACTAGCGTAACAAAGCCGTTTGTGTGACTAGCTTTAGCGACCCGCTTTGTACGACGGTAAAAAAAAATAACATCAGACGATGTTGGGGTTTTCGCGGCGTAGTTACCTGGCCTGGATTTTGTCTAGCAAATGAGTGACATCAAGAACAATATTCGGGGTTCGCTATCTTGCTATCAGCATTTCCGGTGGCCTCTTCTCTTCCCCTCTTTCCGCCCGTAATAAAACATGGGCTTATACTTAATGACATGCACCAAGTGCGGGCTTGACCAATCGAGACTGTTGGACATGCATGTGCATGTAGCCTTTGGATATCGATCAACTGATTCATTATCACAGTGGGGCCTGCGTGACTCGGCACAGACTCGGCACAGACTCGACGGCTCAGAACTGCAGGTGGCTCAAGAAACAGGGCAAAGCCAGCCACATCACCCATCAGATCAGTGCTTTTGTTTTCTTTTTTCTTTTTCTTTTCTTTTTGCCTGACCGGCATAAACAGCGCAGAGCGACATGCATGCGACTTAACTCCGCTGTCATTATCTTACGGCCGATGAATGGGGCGAGAATGCCCAGACAGCGGCTTGTGCAGGATCCAAAGTAGGTGAATAATCCAAGCAGGAAAAAGCCCGGCATATGTTGTCACTTGTACCTGTTGGTTTTTTTTTTTTGGGGGGGGGGGGGGGGGGGGGGGGGGGGGGGGGTTGTGTGTGGGGGGGGGGGGGGGGGGGGGGACGCCACGAGCGACGAAGCGACACAAGTAGCGGTATACAAGAGTACAGGTGGATGTTGGTACATGAGTGCAGATGGATTTTGGTACATGAGTACATGAGTACATGTACACATGTACCCAGAACCGCAATGCAGTAATTGTCGTGTTGAGCAAAAGCTGCGCCAAACGGCAACCAGTGAAAATTTCGTCCGGTCGTCCAGCCAATCAGCGCTGGCGCCGCAAAACTTTCAGGGCCTTACTTATCTTCACGATAACCATCTCAAACTCAAACGCTTTGCTTCCTCTTCATTGTCCGCTGCTCTGCATTCTATTCTCTCGCTTTTTCTTTGTTCGAAAATCATCTCCACACCACCAAAAAAAACCAGAAATCCCAACTTTCTCCAAGCTGGAAGGGCTGCCCCTCTGCCGTCTGAATGCCGGCTCCTGATTGGCCCACAGCCTCGTCTCTTTCCAAAGCTCCTCCTCCCCAGCCTAAACCGCCCAAGGTAGTGTTGGGCCCGTTCTAATCCAGAGTGCCGTGTGTCTTTTATTCCTTCTTTTTCCTTCGATTTTGTTCTTATATTTCTCCCCGCGTTTCTTTTTGCTCCCTTGTATTCCGCTTTTTCTCCGTTCCTGTTTCTTTTTTGGTGTCGCTCCATCCAAGCGCAGTCTTGTTTCTACGCCCCTCCGCTGTCCCTCGGACGCCACATCTCTCTATTCTCGACCCAGCCTGCTCTGCTTCCGCCCGGCTGCCCGGCTCCACTCCGTAGCGTCCCGCCCCGTCCCGTGCCACACCGCTTCGTCCCGCGCGCCACACATCTTCCCTCCTTCTTCTCCTCCTCCCCCTCCCCCGCCAACCAGCCGGTATCATGGACGCCATCATCAACGAAACGACCAACTGGCTCGAAACCCTGGACGCCATTGCAACCAAGACACAGGACCGCAAAAGCGGCCCGTTCCACATGGACAACGATGTCTGCAACAAAATCTCACACTGGAACATCAACAAGAAGATTGGCACCGGCTCGTTTGGCGTCATTTACGACGGCATAGATCCCGAAACACACAAGCACATGGCTTTCAAGTTTGTACGTCCCCAGATGGGAACTCCCGAGCTACAGCCTGCACAGTGTTAACAAAGGGCCCAACAGGAAAGCACCGCTTGCGAATCACCACAGCTCCGTGAAGAGTACCGCTCATATAAGCTGTTGGCGGGATGCAGTAAGTCTTGAAACTTGCCTCTCGACAACCCCCGCGATTCATGCGGCCCACTCCCACCACAGTTCCCCATGCTAACATGCCGCTTCCGCAACCTGCAGAGGGTGTCAGTCCCGTGCATGCCTTTGGCGACCAGTATCTGCACCGCTACCTTGTGATAGATGGCCTCGGCCCGTCACTGGAGATGCTGTACTCCAAGTGCAAGCGCGTGTTCTCAGTCAAAACGGTGTGCATGCTTGGTATTCAGATGGTATGTGTTGAACTTTTGCTGAGTGCTCGTCGTTTTCAACGATATGCGCACCATATGCCATGTCTCCCTTACTCTCCTATGCCATATCTCCATTACTCACAAATCTCCAGATCGACCGCATCAAGTGCATCCACGAGCGCAAACTCATCTACCGCGATATCAAGCCGCAGAACTTCCTCATGGGCAGGCCAGGATCTGCCGAGGAGGACCAGGTCTTTATCGTCGACCTCGGCATGTGCAAGGAGTACATTGACCCCATCACCAAGAACCACATCTCCTTTGGTGGTTCTCGCGCCCTCTCCGGAACTGTGCAGTTCCTTAGCAACAGCGCTATCCAGGGCTTCCAGCAGTCTCGCCGCGACGATCTCGAGTCTCTTTGCCTGGTGCTCATCTACCTCCTCAAGGGCCTTCCGTGGAACAATGCCGGGACTACCGACAGGGTCACGAAGCTCAAGCTCGAAACCTCTGCCGAGAGCCTCTGCGAAGGCCTGGCCCCGCAGTTCCTCGAGTACATCAACTACATCCGTGCTCTAGAATTCGAACTTGAGCCGGACTACGCCTACCTCCAGGGTCTTCTCGAGACCGTTTTGGAAGATCTGGGCACTACCAATGACTGCAAATTTGACTGGGGCAAGCTCCCCACCGTCGGCTCCTTGCGACCGGTGTTTTATGATGATGCCACGCAGAAGAGCATCCATCAGCTGCACAAGGACATTGCAGCGACGCGCTACCGCGTCATGCGCGCCGCCCGCGGCACGCCCACGGCTCCCAAATTCTCAACACGCGGCATGTCAACAGCCCTCAGCCGCATCCCCGGCGGTCCCGGCGGCCCCGGCGGTCCCGGAAGCCAGCGCTCAATGGACCCGCCGCCCGCCGACCAGCACCTGAGCAAAGCGCAAAAGTCGCTTGTGCACCTGAGCGACAAGATCCTGCGCGACCTCGCATGGACCGAGGATCTGGAGACCACTCGCGAATCGCTGGCCAAGGCGATGGAGCTGGCCGCCGCCGCAGTTGCCGCGACCCCGGCTCCTGCCGCGGAAACCCCCGACAACACCGCGCCCTTTCCCGCTGGAGCCGCCGCTGCCGCCGTCGCTGCCGCCGCCGCCGCGGGCGGCACGTCGCCCGTCGAGCCCGTGCAGCCACCCAGTCCAAAGACCCGTGTATGGCGTCCGCCCGTCATGTCAACGCGGCCCGGCAGCAAGGAGGGACGACCCAAGACGCCCGACGACAAGATGAGCGTGTGTTCCAGCGGCAGCGGCGGCGGCGATATGCGCAGTCGGTCAAGCAAAGCACCCAGCCCGGACACCCACGCCGGCCGCAAGTCGCCCGTGCAGGGCCTGCCGCCGCTGCCGGGGCTGATGGGAAAGGGCAGCGCGCCGCCAGAGCCGACGCAGAGCGCGCTGATTCCGACCATGGCTGAGTATAAGTACAAGGCTGAGGCGCTGGAGGTGGACGACTGCGATAGCATCGAGGAGGAAGCGGCGCCTGTGGTGCCGGAGTATCACATGCGCAGGGGCATGCGCGAGGGCAAGGAGAGGTCCTATGGGTTATAATATATTTAGGTGTTTGTTATTTATGATTTAATGATGGTATGAACGAATCAGTATACCTCTTTGGTTCTGCGTGTGTTTAATAAGCCAATGCATGTCTATATCCCGATGTTCTACTGCGCATCGTGATCAAGAACCCCGACCCCGACCCCGACCCAGCGACGTCAGCCAGCAGAGCTCCAAGCTCCAAGCTCCAAGCTCCTCACAGCGCGGCCGAGCAAGGCCCATCCCTGATCATGGGAGAAAGAAAGCCTTTAACCTCGCAGCCAGACACCGCCGCAGACCACCTCAAAAACGACAGCGTCAGAACGGGGGGAAGGGGGGTCCTGAGGATCGGCCTGGCTTGGTCTGGACGACAGCCTTCCTGTGTGTCGGGCCACCCACGACGCTCTGGACATGTTAAGGGCCGTTCTTCTCGATGTTGCCTTGGTTTGGTGGTCCGCTACGCTAAACAATGGAAGGCCTGAAGCCAAGGAACCAAGGCGAGGAAAGAAGAAAAAAAAGAAAAAACACACCAAGGCCCCCGGCCTTGTCGTCCCCTTGTTCTTCCCCTTCTTCGCTTTTCTGGAATGCCGCCATGGACGATCTCGACAAAGCTCCTCCCCCTCCTCCCAGCAGGCCTAACCCATGCCCCCTTTTTTTTCTTTCTGGGCCCTAATGTCACAAGGGGGCTTTGCCCCCCCTTCTTTTGTGATGAGGCCTGGGTTGGTTGCATTTGCGTTTATTCTCCTGTTTTCTTTTCTCCGGCGTGCGAATAGTGTGTGTGTGTGTGTAGTATACTGGGCCAAGAGAAAGAACAACCGGGCACTTGGAAGAAAGACGAGGGCAGTGCAGTGGTCCATGAGTGAGTGAGTGAGTGAGTGAGTGAGTGGGCAGCCAGAGAAAGATTGCGAGGCCCATGAAGGATGGAGCGAGGACAAGTCTTTTCTTTTCTTTTTGTAGACTATCTTTGAAACAAGAGCGAACTTTCTTCCTGTTTCTTCCTTGGCCCCTCCCCTCACCAGCAAAAGATCAACAGAGGAAAATAGAAAATAGAAAATAGAAAATTCAGCCGCGCTAGAATGCCATGGGAAAATGAGGGTTTTGCTTAGATGCGGAGCTAGCGTGCGGACGAAGCAAGCCAAACAGGGAAAGGGGTGGCCGGAATATCAAGTATCAAAACTCAGAGAAGCCCAGAGAAACCCAGAGTGAGACCCGGTGCGGCAAAATGGGCCAAAGCTTGCGCTATAGGCAGGCAGGCCAGGTCGGACTTTGCTTTGGCTGCTGCTGGTCTGGCGGCCTTCGTTTTGGCTGCTGGCGACTAGAGCCAAACAAGGCCAGGCGGCGGCAAACCCAACCACAGCGTCTCAGATTTCAAATCCCACGCATCATCACACATCAACGCATCCAGCTTGGACAGCCAGGCCAGAGCGAGCGAGCCAGCCAGCCAGCCAACTTGGCACCAGAGCAAGCAATGCACGCAAAGCGTAAAGTGATGGGCTAATCTTGGGCTGTTTGCCGTCACATCCACACACGTCTTACCAGACGTCACATGGGGCGCAATGACACAACACAGAGAGTGGGCGGCCAATCGCTTGGTTGGCTTTGTTGTTTTCCTGCGTCTTCCTTTCTCATCTCTCTTTCCTTCATGAGAGGCCAGACCTTGGGAGAGGCGAGAAAGGAGAGGCAAAGAAGAGAGGCGGGGAGGAGACGAGACGAGAGGGGAGGGGGCTCTTTTCTCCTTGTCTCCCGACGAGTAAGATTACGCCTGAGGAGAGCGACTGTCGAGCGGAGAAAGGGAAGAGAGGGGAGAGTGGACGACAGAGGTTGAGCGAAATGGACAGATTGGGTGGATTTGGTTGCATGTAGAAAACACATGTGCACATCAAATTAGCTCTGCTCGAAAAATGAGAACAGCAAGGCAGGACAGCGACGGCCCAGTCACCTGGCACATTGTGTCGTATTGCCCATCGTATCTCGGTGATGAGTAGCGGTTGGCAAATGCGTGCTTCTTGGGGTTGAGCTGGCTGGCCAGTTATCTTGTTTGCGCTGTCGGGCGGGCGGCCGATCGGTCGATCGGTCGGTTACCTGGTCAATCGGCCGGTCGGGTGAGTTGTTGTCGCGAGGTTATGGTCCCTACGTCGAATGTTAGTTGTTACATGTGTAAGTATATGCATGGAGGCATGTATGTACGTACGTACGTACATGTACGGTATGTCACGAACATTGCATGTCTGCTTGGTGTTTATGTAGTACCAATGCACACAAGGGCCATGGTCCTAGCTGGTTCTTTGTCTGCTTCTTGTCAATGTCAGCCATGTCACGGTTATTGTGCCGTCCAAGTTGGCCAGGCCAGGCCAGGGGTGACAGCTCGAGCTTTCCTTCGTTCTTTGTTCTGCTCGGCCAGGCGTGACAAGCAAGAACAACGAGAACAAGACCAAGACCACGCAGAGGAAACTCTAATCGCCAACCCTTGCATAGCGGGCGGGCAAACAAGCACAAATGCCTGTTTGTGCAGGCACAACCCTAGCACATGTCTCTTGTTGCTTGCAGTGGACGAGTGCCAGCGCCAGCAAGTCCCGGCGCTCACTATACTTGCAGTTCAGTGTGGACTGCTCTGCACAGCGCTGCCTGCACAAGCAGCAGAAGCACAGGCAGGGCCCCCGTTATCTATTTGTTTAGTGCCATGACTTGAAAGAGACCCCGTCTCGATCCTAGCCCTCCTCCAGCTCCCTCTTCCTGCGCCCTTCTCTCCTTTCGCTCACGCCCCCGGACCAAGCCCTAGCCCCTCCCCTCCCCTCCCCTCCCCCCCGTCTCCGACAATCTAGCTAGCAGGGAGTTTTAACAAGAACAAAAGACAAGCCCAGGACCAGGCCTGGCTCTTGAACCCTGATCTGACTTTTGGCGTTTGTGGTCAAAGTGAACGAACGACTGAGGCTGAAGAAACGGCCCCCGAGAGATGGACAGAGAGCCCAGGAGAGGAGACGAGAGGAGACGAGAGGACAGGCAACAGGGCTGCTGGCTGGCTGCTGGCTGCCCAGAAGCTTTGACACTGAAGAGGCTGGGCTGGGCTGGGCTGGAGTGCAGGCTGGGCTGGAGCGCAGGCTGGGCTTGATTGTCAGAAAGGAGTCTTGTCATACATACTTACAAGCGGACAAACAGACAGACTAGCAAAGTCGAGAGTAGGCAATGGGAAAACGGCGAGTCAACCCGAGGAGAGGAATAATAATTTAAAAAAAAATTAAGATATAAATATTTGGAGAATAAAAAAAAGAGGGGAAGATAATCAGAGCTGAAAATTTTGCTTTCCTTCCTGATCTCGTCTGCGTCACCTTCACACTATTGTTGTTGGCAACTACCAAAAGTGGATGCATATCACATCGCTATCACAAAGGGTTCTTGCCTATTCCAATTTACACGGAAAAAATAAAGATATATAAAAAAGATTTAATAATGACCATAATACACACACTCCCACCTTGTACACGAAATGCTCCTCAGGTCCGCAGCCGGTGAATGTAGCAGCGGCGTCCTCTTTGAAATCTTCCGCAGGATTACACCATATGTATTGTGAGATGCAGCGCAGCACATTGGCTTCAATTACGGGGAAGAAGGAAGGATCAAGCACAGTGTGATCTAGTGCGCTGAGGACTGGGTACAAGGGTACAAGTTGACAACAACGGCAACACAGCAGCGCTTCTCGTGCTCTGCGCTGCCCTTTTGCTCGTGTCCAAACTTCGTCAGGAGCGACACTATTAGGGAACCCCAAACAGCCTGTTTTATTGCTGTTGACGTGGCTTTGTCAATATCCACTGCGCCTGCAAGGGGACTTGGAGCCAGACAGCAGGAAGCCAAGGCATTTACACATGTACACGCACAGCAAATGAATGTGATGTGATGGGATGGGATGGGATGGGATGGGATGTGAAAGCGCAGCGCTGGACCGGCTTGCCACCGCCATCATGTACAGGTTCTTTCTTCCTCTCTCTTGCGCTCTGCTTATGCCCATTGTTTCTGGGCTTGCAGTAGCGCCGAAAGAAAAGCGCTATCTCGGAAGAGATGGAGACTGGGGCGTACACACGCACGACACGCACGACACGCACGACACGGCAAACACCCACGGCTATCCTTGCACTCATACAATCAGCCAGTCCGGCTGCAGCTTCACTTACTTGGGCCGTTGAGCACGGGAGACGGAGACGGACATTTTGCTTGCTGAGAGGGTGGCGTTGGTGCTTCGTTGCTCTGCTGTAGGTTCTGTGCCGAAGAACAAAGTGTGCTATATGCTGTATGCTGTATGCTGTATGCCGTACGCTGATACACACCCAACACCGCCGTCCGCTCACCCCCCTCTCCTATCGACCTGCATGTGCAGGATGTACTCACCCTCTATCTTGCATACAATCAATGCACCCACCCTCTTCATTTTGGAGGCCGTTTAATTGACTCCGTCCATGTATGCATGTGCATATGCATCTGCCTCCATGCCAATGGTGTCTGCCTGTACGTACTCTGTATGTCTATGCATACATGTATATGTATACGCTGTCACTATCACTCCTTTCTCTTCCCCCAAAAACGCAGCACACTCTGAATAAAAGCACGCAGCCGCAGCTGTCTGCCCGCGTCTTTACTCAGCTCACCAAAAAGGACTCTCGGCTTATCAGTAACAGACAGTGTCTGCATACAAGTAGCAAAGGTCCCTTTTCCTGGTGACTTGGCTGGACTGCTCATATCCGGTAGACCTCCTCCCCTCTCCTCTCTTTCCCCGCCTTCTCTGCCGTTTCCCAGCCACCGTTGTTGGATTGCTATGGCATGATTTTGTCTGTCATATGCAGCGTGCGTGTTAGTCAGCTCATGCAAGAGAACAACGACGAGCCTGCAGCTAACTCGACCGAGTATCTATGTACTAGGGTTTAACCCTACCAAACACAACACTAACACCGTTGTTCTCCCTGTGTCGAATTACGAACAGCAACCCAATTCCCTCGCTCTCCTCGTCTTTGGTTCCGATCTCTCACAGCCTTCACCAAGCCCATCCATTCTGAAATCCTCTTGTTTTGTTCTTGTTCCCAGAAATTGGGCTTGCCCCTGCTAATCTCATGATGGACCCCTAGGATCGCGCCAGACTGGGAAAACGACAAAGACAAGTTCATACATGGCTTCGTTTTGCGGAGGCCCTGAGCAAGGATACGGTGGATGGTGTTCTGCCCGGGAAGAAACAGGGAAGAGGCTTGTCTGCTCTGCGATGTTCCAGAAAGAAAATGAATAGACAAAGAACACCAGGGCTTGCCTCAAGACATGGTAACCCTAACCAGCAACCCATGATACCAGAGGTCACGTGACGTGTATGTATTAAGAGAAAACAGGATAAACCCCCCGGTTCTGCCGATCCAGCAGGACGAGCCCAGCAAAGGCCGGCTTCCTGGGTTTGCTGGCATTTTCTTTTCTTTCGTTGGCACGGGGCGCAGGGTGGACGTGGAGGACCCTTTTTTCTTCTTTTTTTTTCTTTCTTGCGAAGAGCCTTGGTGGTGCATGGACAACAAGCTGCAAATCACTGGCGCGTGGGTGAGGGCGTGGGCGAGGAACGTGGACAAAGCTCGCCGTTTTTGGAAACTACAAGTGTATCAAAAGAAACGGACGACGGAAAACAGGTGCCGCAAGGGAGAAAAAGGGAGGGAGCGAGAAGCGGCGGGCGTGGCTGCGGACACCGGAAACCGAGGCAGGTTTCGGAAATGGAAAATAGCATAAACTATGGAAGGAATAAGCCATGGAGACACAGGCGGATCCAGACTTTGTTTGCCCTCGGTAGCATTGCAGGCGGGGCCAGAACCCGGGCCTGAAGACGCCGGCGCCCCAGCATTGGGGCATTGGGCCATTGGGGGGGCCGTGGTACGTTCAATAAAAGAGCACCATCACGTGGGACCAGTTTGTGCTCTCCCCTGATGGAAATCACGCCCAAGGCTGAGCGTGCTCGCCTCCCCGCGGCGGCGCGGCGCAGGGAGATGAGCGTGGTGGTTGTGGTGGTGATGGTGGGAAGGGGATAAAGCTTGTAATGTTAGTGGTGGGATATAAGGGTACAAGATGTCAGGTTAAAGCGTAACAATGGACAATAGGAGGAGCTCCTGGGGAGCAGAAACGGGGGGAGACAAACAGGGACCCCAAGATGAAGCGGAATCGCTATTGACATGGGAGGAGAAGGGGTTCAGACAGGGGGGAAATAGAAAGATGTACCAGACCGGCGCCGCACCCGTAGTGAAGCTGCAGAGAACAGGTATTAATCGCTATTTTCACAAGTCCTCTAGGCACCCGCTGATATCCACAGCCTTCTTGTTTCCCTCCACAACCCTTTTCGCCATGCCTCAACCCCGATACGGCCTCGGTGGCCCTGGAGCAATGTACGTCAAGCAGTTGCCAGCCGATATGGCAAGTGCGATGAGATTTCATCCCATTGTTGTTTGTTCGAGTCCTGCTCCTACCCTGTTTGGCGTTTCGCTCTTTCCTTCTGTCCCCAAGGTCCTTCCCTTGCTTCGTTCGTTCTTTCCTTCTTGGTTTCTTGGTCTTTCCTTTTCTGGCACGGTCTTTGCCGGGCCCCGGGGTACCCCTTTACCCCCGGGCGGCCAATGTCAACCCCGGCTCCCGCCTTGCTCGTCCCGTCGGGACATGTAGTCAGATGTCTGCGGGGAGAGGTCGAGGTGCAGCCCAGAGCAGGAAAAAAGGGCTGAAGAGAAGAGCCGAACTCCATCCATCAGCATGGCATGGCATGGCATGGTATGGCATAGAGGACTGATAAGCTTGTGCTTGTGTCTCTTGTCTGTATCACTGGCTTCTGTTTCAGATGCAGTCCCAGCTTTGCACCAGGCGTGCCTTGGACCGCATACAGACATGCACACGTACGAATACACAAACACAGCACACAGCACATAGTACACACAGGCCCGCCGACATACACTCGTAGATGCTGGCCCCAAGGCGTCATGGCATCGCTGGCTTCGCGGGCTTCTAGAATGTCCTTCCTGGCCTATGGCTGAAAGGGGACAAGCTAGTAGGAAAGGGAGACGCATCCCTGGAGCCGGCTTCAAGTGGTCTTGCATTGAGGCTTTTTTTCTTTTCTTTCGTGCCCCGCTGCTGTCTGTTGGTCTCTTTCTATTTTGGCTCATCCAAGGTTTGGCGGTGACGAAATAGGGTTGGTACGATGGTGTCTTGGAAACCCGCGGAGGTGTCTGTGTCTGTGTCTGTGTGGTTATGGTTTGGAGGAGGGGGCAGAGGAAGCGGTCAAGGGCAAGCTGCCTGCTCTGTCTGCTGCAGCAACACAGACGATTATTGGGCTCTTTTTTTGTAGTGGTGGTGGTGGTGATTAATCTTGATCTTGATGTTGTTGTGTCTCAACTTTTCTTTTTGAACACACACACCAAGCAACAAGCAACACAGCCCCTCCCCCCTGCATTTGGGCCAAAACGGCCCTGCCTCCCGATGGCCATTCCCTGCTTTCCGCTTCTGTCACCTGCCTTTGCCTGGACCCAAAAAAGACGTCCGCTTTCCCTTCCAACAACAATGCGAGTGCGTTGCTGAGAAGACTGATATACCCGACAGCAGACTCTCTGGGTTGCCAGAGGACCAGCCAGGCGAGCATGGATGCTTTTGGCCTTGCGCGGGCCTGTGCAGGCAGTTCTGGCCCAAGTCCGGCAGTCAGTCAGTCAGTCACCCAGTCAGTCAGTCACCCAGTCAGTCACCCAGTCAGTCACTCAGTCGGCCAGCTGGCTTGTTAGAGAAGTGAACCAAGGCAAGTCTCGGATCTAGCCCAGACTTGGGCTCAAGTTGATGTCTCAGTGTCTTGCTCTACATCGCCCCCCTTCATATCCATCCAGTCTATCCAACGGCCAGCCGCTCACTTGCTGCAATTTTGCATCGGCGGCACTTTATTGGCCTGCAGTCAGCAGCGAGTCCGGCGTCAAGGCCTCGTGGAGCAGAGCAAGCAAACACGTATAGCCAGCAAACAGCAGAACAGAGAAGAGAACTCGGACTTTTGGTAGGATTGCGCGCCGGCGCTACAGACCCTAATGCACATAACCCTACCAACCACCCGGCTTATATGGCCCGGAGCCCCACTTTGCACATCACACGCCCAGGCCACACGCCCAGGCGTGACTGTTTCTTATGTCTTGGTCTCGTTTACCGATTTACCCCTATAATCCTTTAATCACTGGGTTGTTGCATCGGTGGGGGGGGGGGAGGGGGGGAAGGACTTGGAAGTTGAGGGCAGTAGAGGGGAGGCAGTACGGGGAAGTACAGGGCATTACAGAGCATTATAGGGTATTACAGGTTACTACAGGGCATTACAGCACTCTACAGCGCTTTGCAGCGCTCTACAACACTGTATCGCCCGCTGACCTCCCGTCTCTTGTCAGTACCCTCAAGTCTCTGATATGGGACGACCCCCTCTTCCTCCGTCCAGAAGGCCACCTCACCTACCCACACACCCATCCTTTTTCATTTTGCCGATTTACCTGCATTTCTGTCCCATTTTCCCTGCCCGCCCTTCTTTTCCCTTTTCCCTCTTACTTCATATATTGTAGCAGCCCCCCCGTCTATTCGGAACCTTCCTTCATTTCCCCCCACCCCTTTTCTTTTTCTGCACTGGCTGAATTTGATTTTTTCTTTTCTTCTCTGATTGTATTGAAAGCGAGTTTGTGTCTCTTACCTGACCTCCCTCTGACTTCTGAGACTTCATCCTCTCCTTTACTCTCATTCTCGTTCTTTCTTTCTTTTCTTCACAACCTCCTCGCAGAGCACACCAGGCCTCTCCGCTGTCCGCTGGCCGTCTTCACCACTGTTATTTTTTTTGACGTCTTCTCGAAACTGCAGTGCCAGTTAGAGACTCTCACCAACACCTTCAGACGCTTATACGGTATGTTTTTGTCGTGCCCCTGGTGCACATCTCCATCTGCCTCTCCCCTACCTTGTTCGCGTTTTTCTTCTAGGAACACGCGTTGAAGTTTCTCTCGTTTCTTCAACGTTGTGACTAGGGGGTCCTGTCCTTGTTCTTTTTTTTTCTCACCCTTTGACCCTTTCCTTTATTCTGGCTTTCTATATGGCTAGGGGGGGAGGACAGACATTTCCTTGGGCTGGACTTTAAATGTCCAGGGCTGGGATCATTTCTCTTCTTGCTCCCCTGAATGTGAGATGCTGGCTCGAGTGACAAGCATGGCACGGCCATTTGCAGCTTTTCTCAACGTTCATCGACAGACACACACACACACACACGCACACGAACATCTTGAGGTTGATGGCGCTACAGTGCAGTGAGTAGTGAGTGTTGTGGTGGTGGTGGTGGTGGTGGTGCTTAGTCACGCATTGGAGGCTGTAGAGGGCAATTGCTAGATATGGCGGTCAGTTAGGGAGGGTAGGGACGCGGTGTGGACAGCGGGGACGCGTGTCTGCCCTTTTTGTCTGCTCCTGCCTCTCTGCTGTCTCTGCCACGCGTGGAACCTGCCCCTCCCCTCTATTCTGTAGCCTGTGTCTGAGAAGCTGTAGCGCTATGCACCCTAGCTATAAAATGTGGATGACTAAGCAAACCGGCGTTCGATTTCATGTTCATGGTTGAC
>JAXHKQ010000404.1:0-19710 GCA_038407185.1 Chalaropsis ovoidea
TGGTGTTGGTGTTGGTGTTGGTGTTGGTGTTGGTGTTGGTGTTGGTGTTGGTGTTGGTGTTGGTGTTGGTGTTGGTGTTGGTGTTGGTGTCAGTGACCGAGCCAGAGCCAGAGCCAGAGCCGGAGCCAGAGCCGGAGCCAGAGCCGGAGCCGGATCCAAAGCCAGTATCAGTAACAGAGCCAGAGTCGGGCTTAGAGCTAGATCCAGGGTTGGTGTTTGATCCGGGGTTGGTCTTGGATCCGGGGTTGGTCTTGGACCCGGGGTTGGTGTCAGATCCGGGGTTGGTAACACCAGGGATATCGGTGTCAGAAACAGAGCCAGGCTTCTCAGAGGGGCTGACGGGCGAGTTTCCTTCAACGATGGTGGGAACAGTCAGGACCTGGGTGGCAGTACGCGTGCCGCGGACAATGGTAGTCTCATCAGGAGTGTCCTCAGAGTCGGGGGTGTCCTCAGAGTCGGGGGTGTCCTGAGAGCTAGGAGTCTTCTTAGAGTCAGAAGTGTCCTCAGACTCGGAGCCAGGGTTGGAGCCAGAGCCCGATCCACCCCCAGGAGAAGAAGACGAGACCGGCATGGGCTGAGAAGTAGCCAGACCCTTGCCGCCGCCGCCGTTGTTCATGACGGATGACGCAATAGCCGGCACTTCCGTAATGGGGCACACAGTGGTGTACAGAGGCACAATCTGGGTAATGACCACAATCTCCTGGTCATCCTCAGGAATATCCTCGGGCCGCGAAGGGCAGTTAGTCACAGTCGGCGCGCACGACGTGATGGTGGTCAGCTTGGTAGTGACAACGGTAAGCGTAGTCTTCTGTCTGTTACCAGCAGTACGGGTGTTGATGAAAGTGAAGTTACCGCTTTGGGTAGGGCTGGAACCGTAACCGGTCGAGGCAGTTCCGTAGGGGGCAGTGCCGTAAGGGGCAGTTGTGAGAGGGGCAGTTCCGTGCGAGCTAGGGGCCGAGGACAAGGAAACTGCCGCAAAAGAGCTGGTGGAGTTGGCACTGTTCATAGGAACACCGTAAGTGCCAGTTCCGGCAACAACAGGGGTGGTGGTGGTAATTGCCGGAACGGCGCTGGTCGAGTTGGCACTGTTCATAGGAACACCGTAGCTGCCAGTTCCGGCAACAACAGGGGTGGTGGTGGTGGTAATTGCCGGAACGGCGCTGGTAGAGTTGGCATTGTAAATGGGGACGTTAAGGCCCCCGGTGCCTGCAGCGCCCGGAGTAGAAGAAGCCGGAGAAGACGAAGAAGTTCCGTTTAGCGGCGAGAACCTGCTAGTGACGGAATCACTAGGAGCGACTGCGGCGGGAGTCTGAACGCCGGGGGTCGAGGTGGGCTCATCGGAGCTGGGGATGGGCACGCCATAGGCAGGCACATCTTCAGCGGCCCCGGGGACAGAGAACGTAGAAGGAGTGGAAGAAGAGGAAGAGACAGGGGGAGCGCCATAGGTATCTTGGCCAGGGCGGAGGCTGCGGCCTTGGAATCGGGGCGAGGCCGAGGCCAAAGCGGCAAAAAGGAGGGTAGCAACAGAGGCTTTCATTTTGAGCAGATATGAGGATCTGGGCGAGGAGATTGTATGTAGATACAAAACGTGCTTCGTTCGTGAGATAAAACCGGCAATGGAAAAGACAAAGAAGAAAGTCAAGAAAAGAATATCAGAAGAAGTCAATTCTGCTGAAGATCCGCGTTGGAAAAGAAGGTTACACACACAGTATGTCAAGATATGAACAGTAAAAGAAAGAAAAGAAGAAAACGACAGTCGGTGATTTGAAAAAAATCAGATAGCAGCTTGATCAAAAGTCAAGAGAAGGTTTTGTTCGTGAAAGAAAGAAAAAAAGAGAGTAGAAGATGAAAAAAGAACGAACGTCAAGCTACCGCTATTCCAGATATTGGTAAAGAAAGACTTGGAAAGAAAAGAAGAGAAAAGAAAGAAGACAAAAGTCGGCCTCAGTGAACAGAAGGTGAGGAGGAAAAAGAAGAAGAAAAACCAGACGGATAGCTGCGTGAGAGAGGGAGCCCCGGATGACTTATACCTACCGCTCATACTACACAACATGTAACAGGCACAGGCTCACACGGTACAGACACACCCCAGGACTCCATGCAAGGTAGCATGGCAGGCATGTACAGTATGTTGCGTTGTGTGTAGCATTGTCCTGACTTGAAAGCTTGGCAGTCGACTTGGCTCCTCTAGCCAAACAGCTAGGTATGTCCTGTCATCTCGAGGAGGGTGTGTGTCTATCGGCGCTGCCTGTGTCTGCTAGGGTGTATCTATAATACATGTCTCTCCCTCCAGCAAAGCGCATCTTTCCAAGTCCGCGAGATCAATTGCGTTGTATCACATCCCACCACTTCATCTCTACATATGCCCTGATGTGCAATCCTTGCTGATGACTGTGCTCTTCTTTGTTCAGCCCTGGCTTCAAGATACACACAAAGCCCAAGCTGAAGGCGGACTGGGTTCTACAACATACAGCACACAGCACACAGCACACAGCACACATCATACAGCATCAGCCATATACAAATAGATACAGCTCCGCCGACTCTGTTCCTCTCTCTCTCGGGAAAAAAAGAAACTACACACTAAGTGGAAACACTACGGGGAACCTCCAAACCATACTACTATAAAGATGGAAGAAAGAAAAACTCCGGCCAAACGAAGGCGGTGATTGTTTGGCGTCGGAAAATTCACTCTCTTAAAAAGACGCACCCTCAAGTCATGATTCTAGACCATTTTAGTGCCTTTTACCACATCTTGACTTCCAGCTCCAGCGCTGCAGTTTGGGCACAGGTCGGGGGATGGGGGCGCTGTCCTTAATTTCGAACGGGGGCTGAAACGATGCATCTAGGGTTGTGGTCATGGGACTCTAGGGTTATGCAAGTACGTGATGTTGGTACGACCATACAGACAGCATTTACCAGCTTCTACTTTTGTTAGTTCCCTTCAACAAGGTAATTACAAATTCAACTGTCACCAGACTCGACATCCATTGTACCCACAACTGCCCTCGAGCTCTTTTAGCCTTCAAAACTGTGTCATTGCACAGGCAAGAGCAAATGACGATGCAGGAAGGAACCCGAATTCTTCTCAGACACACGCCCCATCTGATCTACACACCCCGCCCCAGCACCCTTGTCCCACATCAAACAGGTCCTGTGCAAAAAGCGTTTCCTATCTAAGTTAGGCTCAGGGGCGGAGAACCGACAGCTGGAGAGGACAAAGACGCATAAGAGACAATCGACGAGTTGGTTAATGCTCAACATATGTCCGCAGCCTGTTCTTAATGCCAGCGTCTAGGCTTAGGGTAAACGACTTTTGAGGGTTACGATGTCGCACAAAGAATACTCCCTCTCAGCAACCAACAGCCTACCCGTCTGGGTAATTTGCGCACACATAACCCGAAACACATCGATTCTCCACACGCCTGCGACAATGACAGCCCTCGAAGATCCCTCGAGGAGCACTCGAGGGAGCAAGTAGAGAGCCAAATGTAAGAGGGCAGGCATAAACGGACCTAACGGCGATATCAATGGAGTTACACTGGAAAGACTAAATGCTGCAGATGGTAAGCTTTTTGGCAGGTTCCAGTCAGCGTATCACCCCTCGACGTGATGTTCTTTTTTTGGCAAGAATCTTTAAAAAGCGTGACACTGTCAGTGTTTGACTTTCAAGATCTTCGGTCAATGACGTCTGGAGTAAAAAGGGGAAACCACCTTAAGATAGTAGCTGCCTGTTTTAAGTACCTACTCTAAATATTGGGCCCTAAATATTTACATGATCGATGTTGTGATCACTATTTGCGGGTAGTTGCGTATTTACAGAAAGCGTATAATCTAGCCACACAAGCAAGCAGAATGTAAACAAACAACAAGCCAGCCATCCAAAATGAGAAGGCACCAAATGAGGCGATACAAACAACAAGCCAACAATCCAAAATGAGAAGGCACCAAAAATGAGGGGCACCACAAGCCCACCAGCCAGCCTCCTGAGAATTTGGGGTTCTCTCTTTGTTTTTCCTTTGTTTTGTTCTGTTCTGCACCGTTCCGAAATTGCAGCCAAGACGGCACCAAATCCGAGACAGACAACCAACCATCACGACCGCTCATTAAAACCAGCCGCCGTTACATTCGCCCAGTCACTGCGGCTCTTTTGTCACGACCCCTTGTCACCACTCACTTGCTGCCGACCCCTCACCGCCCACCATGTGCTTTTCCATGCTGTCTTGCCGCCGGGGCTGCCCGGCCAATCAGCTCGTTACAGCCTCAACACCTGCTGCCAGCGAGTCCTCCGAATATCTCCGCGCTCACGGCATTGCCCGACAGCCGCTCAATGTGCTGCCGCCCGAGCCGATGCGGGAGCCGCCTGCCTTGCCGGCTCTTGATTTTCAAACCGCCATGATTAGCGACTCTGCCATCACTGGCTACAACTGCCCTAAAGACACCCAGGACATTGCTGTGCAAACAAGAAGCACCCACGTCTGCGGCTTGAGCCAAAACCCTACCCACGATCCTAATGCCCACCAGAAGGAACAGGTGGCTGCGGCTACCCCAGAAGCCAGCACGGCTCTGGAGATCAACGGTCATGTTTCGTCTCAGCAGTTGACCCCGCCCGCCGTTGCGAGCCAGACAGCTTCTATGCCTCTGGCCCCCCATTCAAATAATACCGACCCCTCCTCTTTTTTATGCCAGCAATCCGCCAATTCGCAGGCATCATCTTGTTCTGTGGCCGTTGCGGCTGGTAAGCTTCTATACAGCGACAACAAGCAACCTGGCTCAACTTCGACCCCCTCCAACAAAACACTCTCGGCCTCCAACACCTCCGAGTCCAACACCTCTGACTCTGTGGCCGTGGCATCTGAAGTTGAAGCTATTGCTGTCCATTTATCTCGCGTTCCTTCTCCCCAGGCAAATGCCGTGATTGTCTCGCCAACCATCTCTGCCGCCAGGTCTCACATGACGTCACCTGATGTGGCTCTGTGGAGAGTCACAGCCAAAAGCGAAACCAAGCCTACCACGCATGTGGACATTGCTGTTCCGGAGCTCAAGAATGGAGGTGAGGATGACGTTCTGGATGTCTAGTTGGCAACTCAGGGAATTAGTCGCGATCACGTTGCATTGACACGCGTTGCTCATTCTATGAAAGACGGCAATCATGACTCAGATGAGCTGTTTGGAGGTCTCGCTTCAGACCTTGCCCAATCTGCTGTTACTCTTGACATCAAAGGTAAAGGAAAGGAGGTGGTTAAGCCCATAACCGCCACTGCTGGCGACTCGGTGGAGCCCGAATGGCTGAAGCGCTATCGCAGAGTCGGAGCCGTTGATCGCCCTGTTGTTGTCAGCGTATATGGCGCTGATGGCCTGCCTTTGGACTTTGACCCCACCAATTCTGTCCACCAGTCAGAAGCCAACCTTGGTCTTCATCTTGTCGCTCTCACTTCTGATAACCTGCGACTTGAACCGTTTGATATTCCCGACAGGGCCGTTGGCATGAGCAAGTTTGACGGTGATGGAACTATGGACATGCATGACGATGCTGTCCCGGAGAACAAAGATGAAGAAGAAAAAGAGGTTCGCGCTTCATCGTGGCCTCATATTTTGTCTCGACTTATCAAGTCGTCTAACGGCGAGCCAAACCCTCGCCTGGGCCGCCTTTCACGCTCGGTTTCCCGCAGCGTTTCTTCGTCATCTGCATTTCCGTTTTCTAGCTCCGCCTCGGCTTCTTCCAAGTCGACCTGCCGAAACCTGATGCCAATGGCGACGAGCGGTCCGGGGGCTCCAACCATGCCCACTTCTACCAATGCCTCCCAAGCCCCAGCTTTGGGCGGCGTAGCGGCTGGTCTTGCCCCTGCTCCCGCTTCAACTATGCTCAGCAACATCACCGTGCCTGCCGAGATGGCAGCTTCATACCAGCGAACCGACATTTTGGCTACCAGTATTCTGAACAGTCGCGACAGAAAGGCCTGGGAGAATAAGCAGGAAAGGGAGTTGATTGGACCCGATGCCAATGAGACCAACAGAAACATCAACGCCACTTTTCCTGTTCGTTTCACGAGAGCCATTGTCAGAGGCTCGATTGGCCGTCTTGTTCCATCTTACAGCAGCAGCGCTGGCTATGGAGGTGGCACTGGAAGTGGCACTGGAAGTGGAAGTGTCAGTGGCAACAGCAGCAGTGGCGTTCCCAATGAAGACACGACTCGGAACGGTGCCCATGCCAGTAATGTATTGTCTCCTGGCCATAGGGCGTCGGGAACCGAGAGCGAAGAGGTAGAGCCCACGTACAAGGTGCCGAACACGACTCCCGAGACTTCTTCGGTTCAGGAAGATGCCGAAATTACGTTGGCTGGCGGCATCACTCAGGCTGGCGGAGGTGTGAGCCATTCTCTACCAAGTGGGCGCCATGGTGAGCTCTGAGTTTGAGTCTGGTGTGGGTTTCTTGATTGTATTATTCCAGTTTCCTTATATTACTTTTATGTTTACCTAGAAAGAGAAGTTGTACATGTATACAAATCGCTACAAAATTCGTCATGCAATAGTCGAGACTGTCGTCGTCGTCGCCGTCGTCGTCGGAACACAATGTTTAGGGCGGTGCGTCGGGGCCATCACATGCCAGTGCAATGGCAGGAAAGCAAATACGTGGATATCTCTTGTTTTTTCTTCTTCTTTCTCAAGGTCTACTTCTCCAGATTGATACTCTTGCCGAAGCGAGCATACAGCTGAATTTTCAACTCGGTCATCTCCTCACGAAGAGTCGAAAGCTTATCTTCAAGCTCGGAAGTATCATCGTCAAGGCGAGTAGCGGACTGGGCGAGCAGCTCCTGGGCCTGTTCGAGCGGGAGATGGAAAAAGGCATCGCCGATTTTGTAGGGGACTTTTGCATCTTCATCGGTGAGCTCGAGTTCGGTAGAAAGATCGTCGAGGTCTTCCTTTTCCTTCTGTAGAAGGGGCGGTGGCAGGTTGCGGACGCTGTTAGCAAGGTGTCGTAACCAGTAGAGCCAAGGAGGGATAAGGGGGGATAAGAGAACGCACGCTTTTCGCCTTGAGCGCATCTTCGAGAAGAGACTCGCGCTGGTTCAGCCGGCTGAAGCGGTTGATCTTGTCTTGGTCCTCGCGGCGCACTTGGACTTCGTCGCCCATAGCGGCTTCGTCTTCTTTCGAGAGCTGTGGAGTGGCCGCAATTGTTTTGTTAGTCTGTGGGTGTTTCGAGTAGTAGCTAGGGGCGGCAAGGAGGTACCATTCGTCTTTGCATCATTTTGGCGGTGTGGTCTGGCTGGGAGCTTCTGGTTTGTGAGGGCAGTGGTTGGACATGATATGACGATAGAACTGGGTGTTGAATTAGGGTCCGTGATGAAGTTGAGCTTGATGGCGGGGCTGTTAGGGTTTGAGAGATTGGTTTTGGTAGCCTTGTAGGATTCCCCGCGGTTATGGACAACGCGACCAAAAGAATGTGGACAGGCAGGCTGCGCGCCGAGAATCCAAGCCTTGTCCCCAAGTTGGAGTTGGCGAGTAAATACAGCCGATGCCAACAGCGGCAACATCACGAAACAACGGAATCAAACGGATCTACAGCACAGAGCCAGGCAAAGCAGAGGCACAGAAGCGAAATGGCACCGGGCCAGAAACTGTATCCGCGCGGGACAGTCAAGAAGATTGTGAAGGCGCATTCGAACTGCAACTTGACCAAGAACGCAGACGTGTTGGTGAGTTTGTTCTTTGGGCTTGGCGATTTGTTCTTTTCTTTGGCCGAGACTAACACACCACACCGGCTAGATATTCCTGGATTACATGATGTTTATGGAGAGGTAAGTAAGTTGTGTCTCCGAGAGGCAAAAAGGGCGCCTTGTGCGGGCGGGATATTCACTAATGTTTGGTTTGCTTGTGCTCGCTTGTAGGCTTGTCAAAGAAGCAGCCATTGAGACGAGAAAGAAGGGAGAACGCAATTTGACGCCGGCGAGTGTGAACAAAGTCGTGGCTGTAAGTGCATGCGTTCGTTCGTTCGTTCGCGGGAGGGACTGGGGATTCACTGCCTAACCCAACAGCTAACATGTTGCCAAGGACTCGCTGCTCAAGTTTAAGGGTTAAGAAGACGACAGGTGGAGGTAGAGCAGAGTAGGGGAGGGGAGACGGGGAGGGTGCTTACAATCTGAGTGTTGCACCTATAAATGTAGGGTGCCATAAATGCATGTCGCTAAATAACGACAAACATGACACGAGGAAAGAGAATAGCCGCAGGCTTCACAAGGCAAGGGACACTTGGTTCCAACAGATTCTAGAAGATGCCGGGAAAAACGGGGCTGTGTTTAGGGCTCTAGGGAGCTTGGTGGCTTGGTAGAGCTATGTTGTTTACTGCTGATACAGGCGGTGCGCCCCTGTAGGCACCCTGATACAGGCTCAAACCCCCTGTAACACCCTGTAGCCCCCCTGATACAGCCCCCACTCCCGCTGTAAGTAGCCTAGCCTAGCTACTGACCCCCCCATAGCTCCTGCCAAACTTGGCAAAGAGGGAAGCTGGCTTCTTTGTCCTCAGGCCGGCCTCAGGCGACCATTTGCTGCAATATTTCTAGACGCTTGTTTTGAGTCCTCGTCATCCTGACTCTGCCTTTTCCTTTCCCCTTCTTGTCATCACCAAATATTGTCTCTAATACCAAAAAAAAAACTCACTAATTTCATCTCTTCTTCTGCTTCCATTTCTCCATCTTCCCTTCGCGCTGCTCTTTATCTCGACCACAATCTCGACTTCCCTCCCCGCCGCCGTCAATTCCAATCGTCTCGTCTCGTCACTGCTGAACGTCAACATCCGCCGTCGAGCTTCACATTCCCTCTCTCCAACTACACTTTGGACCTTCTCTGAGCCCGCCAACTCGAGAGTCCAGGGCCTCTTTTCTCTGCTTGCCACTCCACCCACAATCTCACGGCGTACTCGTGCATCCACACCCTCACATTTACGCCCCCCACCAACACACACTACACAATGGCTTCTCCCGCTGCCCAGCCCAAGGCCCCCAAGAACGTGGCCCAGGCCATCATTCGCACCGACTCTCCTGCCCCGTCCTCTGTCGTCACCCAAGACAACGGAGGTGGCGACAGCTCTGATCACCCTATTCTCAAGGAACTCCAGAAGTGAGTCACCCAGCACACATCGGAATGGGATGCCTGGGAACTGACTAACTAACAATGCTATCTTAGGAACATTCGCAATATAAACAAGAAGATTGTACGTCCACGTGGCTCTCCTCCGCCGACAACCCAAACCCCCCTTTCCTCTCTTCCCCGTTTTGACATGCCGATGCTAACAGTGTCTGTTCCCTCCAGACCAACTCACAAAAGGCGGAATCAATCGTCGCTCAAAACTCGGGCAAGTCCCTCGACGAACTTGTTGCTGCCCGCATCATCAACAAGGACCAGAAGGAACAGATCTTGAAAAAGCCCGGCCAGCTTGCTCAGCGTGCTCAATGGGAGGAACAGCTGGCTCAGGCCATCAAGCTGTCCTCTGAACTGCGCCAGGAAGCTCTGGCTGACAAGACCAAGCTGCAAGAGGAGCTGCTGCAGGCTTCGTACCAGCAGAAGGATGAAGCTGTCCGGGAGGCCGAGGCCAAGGCTGCCGATGAGAAGCGTGTCGCTGTACACGATACCCTTTTGGCTGTTGCCCAGTTCCTTCGCCTCGCTGCTGCCCGCCGTGCCGAGGAAGCCGACCAAAACCTGGATGAGAACCGCGCTCTGGAGGGCGTTCTCTTGCAGGTCTATAGCGGTGACGAGGCTGCTGTTTCCACAATGCTGAAGTTGGTGGATGGTTCCGAAGAGACTACTGTTAGCACACAGGGCGAGCCTCTCCAAACCACTTGTAAGTGATACACTCCGGAACCTTGCATGGGGTTTTGCATCTCAAATCAAAAGTATTGACTGACCTCCTGCTATAGACGCTCAGGTCAAGGCTGCTGCTCAGGACTACCGCTCTCCATACGACGCCGTTGAGGAGGAGGCTGAGGCTGAGGCTGAAGCCGAGTCTGAAGCCCCTTCTGCTGCCGCTGCCGCTACAACCGAGGCTGTGGTCACCGAGACTGCCGCCGAAGCCGAAACCGCTGCCCCCGCTGCCAACACTGAAGCCGCTACTGCTGACCCCACACCCGATGCCGAGTCTGAGGCCGTGGCCGCTCCTGCGACCAACATAGAGCAAGGTCCCGCCAGCCCCGAGGAGACTTCTGCTTCGCAAGATTGGGTCAAGGTTAAGCACGAAGACGCCGAGGCTACTCCTGTTGCTGAAAAGACCGAGCCTGCTGTTGAGTCTTCCAACAACAAGGCCTGGCCCAAGACTGCCGCAAAGCAGCCTACCCAAGCCCCCAAGCCTAGATCATCGCCCAAGCCTTCGGCTGCAACTCATCATAAGAAGGCGTGGGCCGACGATGTTGTAAGTTGAATTGTTGAATTGTTTGTGACTAAATAGGAAGAGACTGACATTTTCCCCTTTTCGGTTGAGCAGCCTCCCGCGACCGAGTCTGGCGATGGTTTCCACCAAGTGCAGCGCAAGAGCAGTGGAGTTCACCAGCGCAACGACTCTTTCCGCGGTCGCGGCCGTGGTGAATGGCGCGGAGGCCGCGGTTCCTTCCGTGGCGGTAACGGTGGAGGCCGTGGCGGCCGTGGCGGCCGGGGCGGAGCTGGACCCGGACCCGGAGCTGGACCCGGAGCTGGCCGTGGCGGCCGTGGTGGCGGCGCGCCGCACCACCATTACCAGCAGCAGGGCCAGCGCCAGGTTGTGGCTCGGGACGAGTAAGAGCTTACGGATAGGTAGGCTTACAGTGGCGGGGGACCAGGGTCAGCCACATGTCAGTCACGTGTTGTGTTAACCGCTGATTGATTTTGTTGTACCACTTACGTCCGTCCTTGTCTTTTTCATTTGCTTTTCAGTTTCTTGGTGTTATCTTGGGGCGTGTTTCATCTTTCTCGGTGGCATTGGCGCGGTTGGGTTCAGCGGGTTTTCTTTTCTTCCGGACGGACGTGACCGTTTTGCAACTTTGCAATTTTGGAGCCTGGGATGTATGGACGGGAAAGGGTTTTTTTTTCTTCTTTTTTTTTTTTCTTTTTTTTTTCCTCTGTAGACAGGATGTTTTTCTGTTGAGCTTTTCAAGTTAATCTGGAGAGATGCTTTGTCTGGATTTGTTGTTTGTTTGTATGCTGTAAGTGATGTATATGGCCCCACTTTTAAACATGGTGGTACAAGGTACAATGTACATGTACATGTTACATTGTACCTCACACCAACCAGCCTCGCTCACGCGTTTATTTTGCCTGCGGGGTTTTTCATTTGTCTGACTTTCTTCCAGTCTTTTCTTTTCATCGCCTTCTTCACATAATCCAGAGCTGAAGACTTGTTGAAGATGCTGTCTCTTATCATTTACGCCCTGGTATGTTTATTCATGGTTGCCATGGTACATGTGCCATATGCGACAGCTAATACGAGAGCTGCCTCGAATACGTCATGCTGGATTTGGGGCAGAGGCCTGAGCCTGAGCCTGAGCCCAAGCCTGAACCCGAGCTTTGCGCTAACATATGATTTTGACAGTTGTCACTGCTTCTAGTGTTGATTGCCGTGTGAGTATTCGTTCCCGCGCCTTGACGCTTTGTATTTGCTTACACGGGACTATGTGCCGCCTCTCACTATCGTACCCTTTATTGCCATTGGCTGACCGCCGACTCAACAGGACCTCTCTTGTTTCCGTGCACCATCTGTCGCTACCGCAGGAGACAATCACGCAGCTGGCCATAGTGCTTCCCATCACTGCCTTTGTACTTAACCTGGGCTATCCCTTCCTACGCCGTCTGCTCCCTCCGTCGCCGACTCCGTCGTTCCTCCCCGCACACCTCGTCCCATTTGCAGCACAGCTTCTGCAGACGCTTCTGAGCACGATTCTGGCATCGCTGCTTTTCGCCGTCTCTGCGTCGCCGCAGGTTGTCGAATGCTCGCTCAATATGCAATGGCAGCAGCTCTTCTCAGCCCGTGACACGTCTGCGGTCAAGGCCATCCAGGAAACACTGCAGTGCTGTGGGTTCAAAACGCCCAAGGACCGTGCCTGGCCGTGGGATAATAATGGTGGCGGCAGCTGTACCGAGGTGCTTGGGTACCGTGACGCCTGCGCGCCCAAGTGGGCGTCGAGAAGCAGAGCCGAGGCTGGCAAGGCTGGAGCTGTGGTCTTGGTGGCTATTCTGTTGCAAGGCCTGGTGTTGCTGGTAGCCCGCTGGAGGACTGAGAGGGGCAGACAGCCCTGGACTGGTGTGGGTGGCCGTAGCTTGGGATGGGGCCCAAATAGAGCGGAACAGGGATTTAGGCCTCTGTTGGAGGATATTGAAGGAGAGACGGGAGAAGAGACGAACGCTCAGGCGGACGTGGAACCAGCACGGGGTGAGGGTGAACAGCCGGACAGGGGCAGTGGCTTGATTCTCCCGAGACAGGTGGAGGGAACTGTGTGGACAGGCGGAGCGGGAGGAGAGAGAGAAGAGGATGGCAACGGCGGCGACCGCACCAGAGACAGAAATGCCGAAGGCTGGTAGAGCGAGGAAGTCACCACGGCGAGCAGGCGGTCAATCCAGCCAAACAATCGCGGATTCGTCAATTGCCTCGTCCGGCATGTTGTCTGGGTGGAACTTGCAGCTGGTGTCATGGGCCGAGTTGTCTGTCTGCATGATCGTTTCATGGTCGGCGAGACATTCCCAGCAGTATTGGTACTTGCATTGTGAGCCTGGCAAGAGAAAAGAGATGATGAGAGAGTGCAATGGGAAAAGAAGAACAAAACGATGTGAAGTGGCACGCGGGCCGCGCGAGATACACTACCTCCCATCACACCATTTTGCATGTTTAGGCCAAGGCCCTAGGCACTCCCAGCAGAAGTTGGTAGAGCACACGCGGCCTGATGTCATGACATGAGAGATTAAAATCCGAATGTGAATGGGCGAACGGAGGAGTGCAAGAAAGGGCGGCGGAGGGAGCGGGAAACTTACATGTCATGTGGGCACTATGCAGTCAATGATACTGAGTTAGCAAAAAGAAACCAAGAACATGGCGGATGGGTCACATACCACCCCTCATTCTTCTCAATGTTCACCCTGCACGCGGGGCACTTCTTTGTCGTCTGCGTAATAGTTACTTCGGCCTTCTCCTCTTCCGCTTTACGACGCAGAAGCAGAGCAATCTCTTCAGCCTGAAGCCTCTCTCTCGCCTCTTTGGCAGCCCGCTTCGCCTCAAGCTCAAGCTGCTCACTTTCTAGTTTCACCCTGGCCTTCTCTTCCAGAGCTGCCGTCTCAGCCTCTTCATTCGCCCGCTCCACCTGGCTCTTGAAGTTGAGTGGGTCCTCCAACAGCGCGTCCCACTCCGCACACGACAGCTCCGAGTGCCACCTCTGGCCGTGGACAAAGCACGTTTGGGCTCCGCACTCCATGCATGTGACGATGGGATGTTCTGCCCCACCCTCGTGTAGCTGGCCCGAGCCGCAGGCGGCGCTGCACCAGACGAAATTCTCGACATTGGCCATGGCGGCGCGCAGAGCTAGGTCGCCGTAGCGCTGGACGGTGGCGGAGTCCGCGTAGGCTTCGATAGCGGTATAGGGCAACATGCTGGGGCATTCAGGGCAGCAGAGCTTGCACCCGAGCTTCACTGACAGTTCGGCGCGGATGTGCAACATGAGGCACCTGACGCAGGTGCGTGGTGGGTGCGTGCAGTCTGGCGATAGAGAGAGAGGGCGGGGAACAGGATGGCGTGTTTTTCTTGCAGACAGATGAGGCACTCAGTCAGAGACGACGTAGGAGATAGAGACGACGGAAGCGGTGATGTAGGAGGACTGGAGGCCGCATCTTCGTCCTTGATATCTGAATGGATATTGCCCAAGCCAGCCACAGACGAACGACCTTCAGCGGTGAGACTTTGGCCCATATCTGGCAGGAGTGTAAAAGGATAGGTAGAGCTATCTATGAGACTGTCAGCAGCTAGAAAGCAACGGTTGATACGAAAAGATGACGGAGGATGTTATGGAGAGCGTGTGTATTAGTAGCCCTATCCACTTGGTATTTTCATAAGTTTCACACTCTGGACCCAACCCAGATTCTAAACATGGCGGTTGGTTAAGATGGTTGTAGGCCATTCTACTGTGTCGTATTATACAGCTGAGCCATGCCTTTCAGCTTGAGGCTTCAAAACACTACTAGACTAGAAGGAGGTCCATATCTCACTGAGCTGTCAGGCAACTACTTGGACAATAGGCTCTTGTCTCACCTTACTTTCTGGAAGTTGCCTTTTTCAGAGACCTTTGTATCACCATAATCCAAGCACCTTCCCTCAAATTCTAAGGTCTCCCTTATTTACGTGCCAATTGGGGGGGGGGGAAGTTACCAGAAATCTTTGATTCTTTTTTTAGAGTCAAGGAATGCTCCGAGCTGCCCCGCTTTGAACGACGTTCCTTCAACACTCACTGAGGTGCTTCTTATGTTTACATTACTTGACATTTGAGAATGTGTCATTACCTAAGATTTGAGAATGTGTCAAATGATTAATTCACACATTCCATACACATTTCACAGTAAAATGCCTATCAGCGACTGACCCTTCGTCATGTGCTCTTGCTTCCTTTCCTGGGTACCCCAGGCCACCAACATGACCTGCTTTTGTACCACGCTTTTACTCTGCCGTCCTCCGCCCCGGCCTTTGACATACTTTTGCAAGTAAAATACAGGCGTCACGGAACACATAGGAGTCAAGTAAGCTTGGAGCTCGTCTATTGCCAGATGGGGATAGAGCTGTGACTCGACAAGGGTCTTGCGATCTTGGAGAACGTTCCGGCAGTTAATGCCTACAAGATCACTACATAGAGTGACAAACTGCGCGGAATGATTCTGCGTTTCCGGGAGCGAGTTACTGTACGTATGAGTCTTGAATTCCATGTAGAGGTGATCTGTTGATATCTGAAGCTTCTCGTATAGCTTCATCGCAGGGATCACGCACTTCTCGCTCAATGAATCAGAAAATTGATTCTTTGATTCGTCGTTGCAATGGATGAGCAGTATGATGAGAGCCTCACATAGTCGGCTTGTAAGCTCAAAGTGTACCCTGCAACGGACACTTTCCATTTCAGGAGCAGCCAATAGGGCAGCATAGCCTTCACAAAGCCAGGCTCTGACGCTTGAGAAGTCTGCAGTGGTAGACAAGAGGCCATGTGAGTATAATATTCAAACGGTTACTCCCGAAAGAACCTTTTGACGTACCTCTCTTGGGCTCCGTGTCCTGTTCCATTTTTGCTGCCACAAATGCAAGAGTGTCTGCCAAATCGCAGTCGTACAGAGATTTGTTGAAGAGATTATTCAGAAGAAGACGCAGGATGAGCGATGTACATATATCCGCATCGATATCAGAATACTGTGCAGCATGGATGAGATCGGGGAAGTCTTCGAGAGCCCCGAGAAACTCTTGATGCGATTGAGGCCGCTTGCGCATGTTGGATTGCATGGCGAGCACGCCGTTGTCAGGCTGATCACGAAGAGGCTGGATGAGATGACGCGTAAAAGAAGCAATAGATTCGATGAGATTGGTGTATTCCTACATGTATGCTTGTGTTAATTGCTAGCCAGAGTGTGGGATAGGGTAAGAATGGGACACACCTTACGCAGTTCCTCTGTACTTGACTGCCTTGGCTGTATCGGAGTGCTCTGAGCGCATATCGGAGTACTCTGAGCGCATAACGGGGCATCTTGTAGACGAGCCCTGAGTGTTTGATTTTCAAGAGCCAGTTGGGCGCAAGCTGTGCTCAGGCTCAAGATATCCCGACTCACATCCAATGTGGTATTTGAGGTCTTGGGACGCGGGGATGTACAACGTGCACAATCGTGCTCTGTATTTTGCATGATGGATGGCTAGTGCGAGGCTTTGCGTGAGAAGGGGGATTACTGGGGGAACAGCCATGGAGGTTGGTGGTGGTAGATAGCCCAAGCTGCCCTTTTGTATATGAATACTGCGAGATGAAGATGTGGCTTGTTAAATGAAAGTAGGCAGACGTAGAGTTGTTGACTTGTCGTTTGATGTTTGAGACACCCTTGAATTACTTTGAGATGATGTCTCTGAAGGATAGAAGCGAAGAGAGTGCTGTGGCATAGGCGAAGGCAGAAAGACCTGGTGACTCTCTTGCTTGCTTGCTTGCTTGCTATACGAGGCGTCTGTTGAAATCCAGACCTCTGCCTTTGAAATTATCCGCATTTTTGCTGTTGCATCTATCCGGAGCCCTTTGTCCATCCCAAGAGTGCCATAAGCAAAAAGCACGGGCAGAAGTTGCGGCAGCTGGTTAGAAACTTGCTCATGTGTGAGCTAGATCAAAGCATGCAACATCATATTCATGTTTTGAGTGTTCCATTTGCGGCTTATTCTAGCAAGGAAAGCACTTGCTATACATGATATGTGAGCACTCCAGGCCCAGTCACCCTCCAGTCCAGTATACTAACTTTTCATATGACGACGATTACTTGCCAAGATGACGAGTCTAGAATTTGGGAGCAAGTATTGCACAAGACTCGAATGTACTGTTGCAAATGGCAGAGACCTCGGTAGAATCCAGTAGCAACATCGTTCCCCCCGCCGGCGTTAGCCCCGGGTCTTACCATGTGTGAATTCCCACGGTCTGGCCCTTTCGCAGACGAGCAGCTGCCATTCGGGCAATGACCGAAATGCGGCCATGGCAGCTGCATGGCTACCGAGGCAATCGATCGTGGGAGTATCTGTAGAGACAGGGGGGGGGGATGTCGTCATGTATCTCACCCAATATCGTGCATTTCGTACAGTACAGCTTTTTTCTGATTCCAGAGTTGAGAAAGCGGACAAATTGTGGATTGCAAATGATGAAAAGATCTTTGGACTTTTGTTTCAAAATCTATCTCGTCATTTTATGTGAATGTCAATACGATACCGCTGCAGTGATGGCCGTATATCAAATCAGCTACTGAGGTGACGTTGAAAATTTCACAACTGAACCCTTTTTAGTGGTTCTTGGTTAAAACTGGCCAGATTTGTTCGAGGTGCAAAACACCTTAGCGTAGGGAGTATGTGGCGAAATCGGGGTCTCTAGTATGCAGCCAAAGGTATACTGAACGACAGTCTTCAGAAGAGCAGAAGTAAAAGCTGGAGTGGATGTAGCAGAACAAGAGCACGATACAAGAGAATAAAAAGAGGAGAAGGAGGTTAAAAAGACGAAAGGAAAGACACCCATATTGCCAAGTCCAGTGAGTTTCTGGGTAGTTCCCCAGCTAAGAAGAGAATATCTCTCGCTGTGTGTGCGGGACATCCACCCTCTCCAGGTGGCAAGCCGAGGGACTTTCATGCTCTTCGTGCACTTCAGCAGCAGCAGGAGACACAGAGAAAGAGAGAGAGAAGGGGAAAACGAAAGTGAAACGAGGGCGGGGGACCTCGTTTGCCAATTTTCACTCTCGACTTTGCGACGTCTTGTATCCAGGTCGTTAGCCTAAACACTACTTTTAATGGGCAAAATGCGCCGCTCAGCGCACACTGTGGCTGTTTCTAGACTAGCCCAAGCTAACATCCAGACTTCACAGTGAGCAAAGTGAGAAGACGATGTACATCTCCCGACTCCTGAAAGCAGCAGCCCAGTATCCGAGGATGTTGTCTGGGCCGTATTGGAACTTGCTCACGAGCAGTTTAATCGACGCCTTTCAAGAGAGCTCTGATAGGGTTCTCCTGCTCTGTGGCTGTGAAAAAAAGCTCCCCAGCTCAAGCAGTAGGTTTCCAACACGGTGGGGAATGTCACCTAGACTATGAGACCCTACACTTGGGGCATGCGCCCGTCTTGAAGCAACCCTGCCAAGGGTTTACATTAGCCGGCATCTAAAGTGCGGGAACTATCGAAACCGAGGCGCTACGGAGGCTAAGAAATGCTAGTTCCATATATCCGACCTCAACAGTATTTACCAATGTGCCGGCGGGATGTCCTGCTGTACTGATCTTGTTATGTACTTTATACAGCAACTACTGCATCTTCTATCAGCAACTGAGTTGAATAACAAGCTGTTGTCCATGAAAATTGAAGACGGCCACTTCCCCGAATACAAGGGCTATCCTATCATACCAAGCATGTACGTACGTACTGTCACTCTGTCAACATACCTTCCCGGCTGATCAGAGTCAGCAACGCCGCAGTTCCAAAAGCAACCATAACCTGGACAGTTCCAAGATTGATGACGCGGATCGCATGATGGAAGATGAGGCTCAGAAATGCCCGCAAAAGGGTTGAATACAAACCCGACACCAGAATTCATGATACCTCGGGATATTAGGATATCAGGATATCAGGATATCAGTCTCCGCGTGGCTGTGCAAAAAATACGCCCCCGAGAACTACGATCTTGAAAGATTGGAAAGTATGTATCCCGAGTAATTTCTCTGCTTTTGGCATGCTAGCAGCGGCGAGTGACTTTGAGGCGGTGACGATAGTCACTTGTCCACCATGTTTTCAAGGCACTGTCGCGAGGCAGGTTTTGTACCAATGTATATCGAGTTTGGTATCAGACAGATGCCACAATCTGTCTCTATATTACTGCTCAATATCAAAATAAACAATCGTAGCCTCAGGCATCGATTTCACAAAGAGCAACTACTTCATCAGTAGATGTCGTGTGTTTTGATACATCATGCAACTACCACGCTAGAAAAACGGCAAGCAAACGCAAGTAGCTCCGGGGTCGTGGTGACTACCAAAAAGAGATTGAAAAATCACGGTAGTTGCACAGTGTTAACGGTGTTTTTGTCAACACAAGAGCAAGTGCCCGTCCCGAGCGAGGGCCGTCTAAGGGCCCACTTTCCCAATTAGGCCCATTAGACAACGCTGATTGGCTAGCCCCACACAGTGTTCCTAGCCCGGCTCCACCAAGCGGCAAGCTAGCCGCCACCGCGCGTGCTAGCCAACGTCATCCCGACTTACACGCCAAACTCGGGGCCGCAACTCACGATGAACCTTCCGTATGCAGGACTTTTTTGACCAGTTTTCACTCGGTCTTTGCAAGAAAAGTTTGCTGTGGCAAGAAAGGAGTTTGCCTCCAATTCTTGCTCACCTGTTTCCCAGTATCACAAGCAAAAGTGGCCGTTGAAGCGGGGTGAAGACGGTGGCCCGGAAACACATAAAAGGAGGACCTTTCTCCCGCTATCTTCCAGGTTTTCGGATTTCCTTGTCTTCTGTATTCTCTATCATCAGCTTCGATAATTTCTTTCTTCGACATCTGCCTACTCTCTCAGTAACTTTTGTCCTTTTTACTTTTCTATTATAATCTTTAATGTTTAATTACTTGAAGTGTTGATCACCCTTAGTATCTTCTTCTTCTTCTTGACTATCGTCATCTTCTTCTTCATCCTCCTCCAGTATACAATACTCTACTTGAATAGTAAGTCACTGCCTTCTATCATCAACACTGTCTCTCTTCTATGTACTGCCTACTGACATTCGTCCCATCGTTGTATAGTTTATACTACAAACACAATCTGGCTTTGCCTACTTCAACATAACATACAAGCACTAGTAAGTTTATATCAACGTCCATTTATCACACATACATACATCCATCCATCATACATCCATCCATCATACATCCATCCATCATACATCCATCCATCATACATCCATCCATCATACATCCATCCATCATACATCCATCCATCATACATCCATCCATCATACATCCATC
>JAXHKQ010000405.1:0-19570 GCA_038407185.1 Chalaropsis ovoidea
GTCATACGAGCCGAGCCTTCTGCCTCCTCGTGTCCCTGGGCCTCGCCTCGACAACATACGCGTTATTATCGCCGCCCAGGTACGGCAGGTCCGGCGCGCCAAACACCACCAGCTTCCTGCCGCCCTCAAACTCCAGCGTGACCGCCTCGCGCTGCAGATACACAATGCCCGTGAGGTCCAGGGTCTTGGCCGTCCCGTCGCCGCCGTCGTCGTCCCGGTCCGCGTGCAGCCGGGCCGCCGGGTCAAAGAAGCTGTCGTGGTTGCCGCACACCACCACCTTGTAGCGGTGCGGCTGGGCACGCAGCCAGTCCAGCTGTGCCTGGATGGCGGCGCGCGAGCCGCTTGAGGCCATGTCGCCCGCGTGGATCAGCAGGTCGCCCGCCGGCACGCTCACCGTGCGTTCGTGCGTGTCCGAGATGCAGACGACGGTGATGGTGGGGCTGGGGCTAGAGCCCGGGCGCGTCCCGGTGCCGCCTGCCGCGCCCGCGCTGCTGGCCTGGCGCAGCGATGACGGCGCCCCGCGCAGATGGACCAGCACGTGGTGCGCGTGGCTGGTCAGAAAGGTCAGCGGGGAGGAGAGCAGGTGATCCAGCAGCGTTGGCGGGTTCCATCGGCTCTTGCGGCGCAGGCCGACGTTGATGAGTGCATTGTTTATAGCGTCTGTCATTGCAGGTAGCCGAGCGTGGTGATGGCCGCTGTTCTACTCAGGCTTGTGTTGTGGTCTTGATGCTTTCTACGAGGACGGTGATGTTGTGCAAAGGCGGTGAGAACAGCCCCACTTTGGATCAGATTTGCCGGGTTATTTGTGCCGGTTTTATTTCCGCCGATATATTAATCTGTGCTATAAAGCACAGGCGTCATCGAGTAAGCTTAGGTTGGACAGGCACAGAGAGGGTTAACAAGTAGCCCCAGACAATCGTAGACAAGCAGAGACACGGCTGGGCTTGTAATTGCACTGAAGGAGATCACAAACGTGAATATGCATACAACGGGGCTTCTGTTATGCAGCAAAGCGGCACAAGGGCAGATAGACAGGACTGCCCCAAAACAGCAGGTGCAGCAACTTGCCCAGGGAAGGAAGTACCCCCCTGCTACATGGCAAGCAGGAAGAGAAGGAGGGGCAACTACCAACTTGACTGGGCACTGATTTCAGCTGAGCAAGGAAAGGACAGGAAAGAACAGGAAAGAGCCCAACGAAGAAGGGAAGGAAGCTATAAAAACAGGAGGGCAGTTGCTGGAAGCAGCAAGCTTAGCTGAGCTTAACTAGCCCAGCCAGCCCTTGCCTGCCTGCCCGTGCCTGCCTAGCTCAGCTTAGCTTTGCTTATTGAATTAGAGGGGCTTGGAAGGAGAGCTCCTTCCCTTGATTTCTTTCCTTCCGTTTCTTGAGCTGACTTGCTTCTTCTTTCCTTCCTCTTTTCCTCGTGGCCTCGACTGACGATTTGTGGTAGTTGCCCTCGATCATTGTTGACGTGTGTTTGTTTACTTTTTTATTTACTTTTGTATTTACTTTGCTTTGTTTACTTCCTCTTCTCTTCTCGCCATGCCGTCATTCAAGACCTTCTATAGCGAGGATCCGCCCGAAGGCTATTCCTCCAATCTCGGGTGCGCATCGTTGTTTTCTCCTTCCTTGGCTGCCGGTTATTGCTAATGGCCGTCTCATCTAGTGTCGATTATGTCATCCTGTACAAGGTGCCGGAGAGCGGCTCGGGTACGTAGCTATCTTCTGCCCCCACGGCACGGGGCAATCTCGCGGCTGTGCCGGCCTGCCTGCTAACAGCTGCTATAGAAAAGGCCGAGGCCGAAGCGGCCTACGTCCAGCTCATCAAGCAGCTCACGTCCGTCGGCCTCGCCACCGAGGTGCGGCCCGGCGAGCCCGGCACGCTGCTCGTCTTTGTCAAGGTGGCGTCGGGCCAGCTGTTTGCCGACGAGGTGTACCGCGCGCGGCTGGCCGACTGGCTGCACGGCGTACGCGCCACGGCGCCGAGCCAGGAGCTCAGCGAGGCCTTGCGCCAGGAGCGCGTGACGCCGGCCGAGCGGCTGCGCCTGGTGCACCGCATGCTGGTCAAGCCGCGCAACGAGGGCGGTGCCGGCATCACGCCCGGCACCGGCACGTGGCGCTTTTTCGAGTCGCTGTTCCCGCTGCACAACCACGTGCTGAACCGCCACTGGCTGCAGCGCTTCAGCACCATCTACCTGCTCGAGGCGGCCGACCTGGACGAGATCCGCGACGAGCTGGGCGAGGGCGTGGCCTACTACTTTGAGTTTATCCAGACCTACTTCATCTTCCTCATCGTCCCGGCGGCCCTGGGCCTCGGCGCGTGGATGCTGCTGGGCCAGTTCTCGTGGATGTACGCGGCCGCCTGCTCCGTGTGGAGCGTGGTGTTTTTCGAGTACTGGAAGCAGAAGGAGGTTGACTTGGCCGTGCGCTGGGGCACGCGCGGCGTGTCCAAGATCCAGCTGGACCGCTCGCAGTTCATCTTTGACCGCGAGGACATTGACCCCGTGACCGGGGAGCCGGTCAAGGTGTACTCGCCGTTCAAGCGGCTGGGCGTGCAGCTGCTGCAGCTGCCGTTTGCCCTGGCGTGTGTGGTGGTCCTAGGCGGACTGATTGTCACGTGCAACTCGCTGGAGATCTTTATCAACGAGGTGTACGACGGGCCGTTCAAGCAGTACCTGGTAAGTGGCGAGGGCCGGGCTCCGGGCTCCGGGCTCCGGGGCAGTCCGGGTTCAACGAATAACTGCTAACTCCACTCTCCTCCGCAGGGCCTCCTCCCCACGATTCTCCTCTCCGGCCTGACGCCCACATTCTCCGTCATCCTCACGGCCATCGCCACCAAGCTCACCAACATGGAAAACTACCAGACCGAGACGGCGCACCAGGCGGCGCTCATCCAGAAGGAGTTTGTGCTCAACTTCATGACGTCATACATGGCCGCCTTCTTCACGTCCTTTGTGTACACGCCCTTTGGCCACGTGATTGCGCCGTTCCTGATGTTCTGGCACAGCGTAGCCAGCACCATCACCATGGGCAACTTCCAGATCAAGGCGCACGAGTTCACCGTCAACCCGCGCCGCATCAGTGACCAGATGTTCTTCTTTACCGTCACGGCGCAGATCATCAGCCTGGCCACCGAGGTCATTGTGCCGTACATCAAGCGCAAGGTCTTCAAGACGGTCAAGGAGTACAAGTACGAAAAGGAAAGCAGCCAGCAGCAGGCCGAGGGCGAGGACGACAAGTTTATTGCGCGGGTGCAGGCCGAGGCCGAGCTGGATGTGTACGATGTGAACGTGGACTATCGCGAGATGGTCATCCAGTATGGTGAGTTATACGGAGCGGACCGGAGCGGGCCGGGCCAGGCCGGGCCGGCTGTCCTTCAAAACAAAGCTAACATGCGCTCTTCACAGGCTATCTCTCACTCTTCTCCGTTGCCTGGCCCCTGGCGGCCTGCTGCTTCCTGGTCAACAACTGGATCGAGCTGCGCTCTGACGCCCTCAAGATCACCGTGGGCAGCCGCCGGCCGATTCCGTGGAGAACCGACAGCATCGGGCCGTGGGTCAACGCCCTGGGCTTCCTCTCGTGGCTCGGCAGCATCACCAGCGCGGCCATTGTGTATTTGTGCAGCAACTCGACGTCGGTGCCCGGAACTACGATGCCGGACGTCTCCTCGGCCAACTCGACAACGGCCGAGACGGAGAAGCCGGCTATCAGCGTGGCGGCCGTCGCGCATTCCTCGGGGTTCACGGCCTGGGGCCTCCTGCTGATGATCCTGCTGGCCGAGCACCTGTATCTGTTCATGCAGATCCTGGTGCGCTATGTCATGAGCAAGCTGGACAGCCCGGGGCTGCAGAAGGAGCGCAAGGAGCGGTTCCAGATGAAGAAGCGCATGCTGCTCTCAGCAACGGCAGCGAGTGAGGTGGCTGGAGGCGGCGCCGCCGGATCTGGTGTCGGAGCCGGTGTCGGTGTCGGTGTCGGTGTCGGCAGTACAGCCGGCGGAAGCGGCCTCAAGAACGGCGCGCCCGGCATCGAGGAGAGCGAGCGCATCATCCGCAACGAGCTGGACAAGGACATTGGCCGGGCCGAGCTCCGGGGCCAGGCTATCCCCGAGGAGGTGTTTTGGCACAAGCACCAGACTATGGCGCAGACGATCGAGGCCGGGCGCGGCTTGATGATGGAGATGAAGGCGGGCGGGAAGACGGAGAAGGAGCTGTGAGGGCTGTGTGGTAAAGAAGACTTGGGCTGTGAAGGTGGTTATAGTGGACTATAAGATGGTTATAGTGGCCACTTGGGAGTGTTATAGGGGCCTATTGCTGTATTTCAGTGAACACTCGCTGTATTTACAGGGCACTTCTAGGCTATCTCTACTGCGTCTCAGCAGGGCAATCGGCACCGACTACAGGGGAACATCAGCACCTGGTGGATCCCAAAATCCGCACCGCATGTCACATGTCAACATTGTCACATGCTTTTGCGATGAAAAATAAACAAAGAAAAGAGCAGCAAAAAAGGAAGAATTTCTGTAGTTTTGTGTGTAATTTGTGGTGATTTTGAGGTGATTTTTCTCGTCATTTTGTCGGCATTTTTTCGTCCATTTTCTCTGTATTTTCTCTGCATTTTCCTCCTATTTTATCTTCTTTTTTTCCCTTTTTCCCTTTTTCCCTCCTCCTCATCGTCTGCTAGCTCGTGATTTCGTGCTCAGCCTTGTCTGCTTGCGTCCAGCCTCTTTTTTTATTTCCCTCTTCCTCATTCACACACACGCACACGCACTCGTCCTCACAATGTCCGACAGTGGCCAGTCGCCCGAAGACGAAAAGCCGCGGCTTACCGATGACCAGAAGAAACAGAACCACATAGCCTCCGGTACGAAGCCCTCCCTTCCTCCTGCCCCCCGTTCCACTGCCAGCCACCGGCCCCCCGGCCCCTCACCCGCCGCTAACCCGCGCCGACTCCCGGTAGAGAAAAAACGCCGCCAGGCCATCCGCGATGGCTTCGACAACCTGTGCTCGCTGGTCCCCGGGCTCGAGGGCCAGGGCCGGTCCGAGGGCCTTGTGCTCGGCCGCGCCGTCGACTTCATGAAGGAGCAGGTGGCGCGGCGGCGGCAGCTGATTGACCGCATTGAGCAGCAGGGCGGCGCCGTCGATCCTTTATATGCCAAGTAAGTTGGGCCCTTCCTCTCTTTCCCCCCCCCCCCCCCCCCCCGGGGCGGCCTTCGCTCCGCTTGTGACTGGGTTCGTACTTGTACTGACAGGCCTGCAGGGCTATCGCTAATGCCGAGCGCCGGCTGGTACCGAGACCGACGGCTCGGGACGGCCACGGCAACGCCAGGCCGGCGGCGGCGGCGTCTCCGTAAGGCGCGTTTCCTTGGTTTCTTGTCTGTTGTCTGCGTCGTCACATGCTTGCTTTCTCTGGTCGGGCGTTTTTCTTTCTGGTATTGAAAAGGAGGGAGGCTGCTTTTGTCTGTTCCATGGTCCCCCGGGTCCCTCCCACGTGCGTCTATTATACATGATTTGTTATACACATTAGTCTCTCCATTCTTGTCTCTTGGTTCACTGGAACGTGGCCACCATCTCGCGCATCATGTGCAGCAGCTCCTCCGGCGTCATGGTTGCCTTCTTGCGCGGCTTTCCATCGGCGCCCGCCGGCAGGCTCCGGCCCGACACCGATACCACGCCGTTGCGCACTTCCTGCTCGCCAATCATGACGACCAGCCCGTAGCCCTTGGTGCGCGCCTGGCCGACCTTGAGCCCCACGCTCTCGGCGCGGGAGTCGATCTCGACGCACAGGCCCGTCGGCTGCCGGAAGACGGGCGGCGGCGGCGGCGGCGGATCAGCAGAAGACCCCGCGCGGTCCGGAGTGCCTGCGCCACCACGTGCAAGGGCCTGTCGCGCCTGCTCGTCGTGGCCCTCCAGAATGTCGTGCACCTTTTGCGCGTAGGCGAGGATCTCGGGCGTGTCCTTGACGGTTGCGATGACGGCCTGCTGCGGGTTCAGCCAGAACGGCCAAGTGCCGGCCGTCTTCTCAATCAGCAGCGCCATCAGCCGCTCCACGGACCCCAGCACGGCGCGGTGCACCATGACGGGCGCCACGGGGCCGTAGGCGGCCAGCAGCTGTGGGTCGTCGGTGGTCTCGCCGCGGGCCTCCAGCTCGGGCGCCGGCGCCTGGTACTCCAGGCCGAAGCGCTTGGGCAGCTGGAAGTCTAGCTGCACGGTGGCGGTCTGGTGCTCTTTGCCGTCGGAGTCGCGCAGGATGATGTCGATTTTGGGGCCGTAGAAGGCGCCGTCGCCGGCATTGACGGTCCACGGCATGCCTGAGGCGTCCAGCGCGCGGCGCAGCGCGGCCTCGGCGCGGTCCCACTCGGCCGGCTCGCCCATGAACTTGGCCGGCCGCGTGCTCAGCGCCAGCCGGTACCCCACGCCGAGCCGCAGCACGCCGTACACCACGCGCACCATCTCCAGCGTGCGGCCGATCTCGGCCTCGACCTGCGCCGGCCGGCAGAAGATGTGCCCGTCGTCCTGGTGGAACCGCCGCACGCGCGTCAGCCCGCTCAGCGCCCCGGACACCTCGTTGCGGTGCAGCGGGCTGAAGTCGGCGAAGCGCAGCGGCAGGTCGCGGTAGCTGCGCGCCTGCGACGCGAAGAGCAGGCAGTGGCCCGGGCAGTTCATGGGCTTGAGGCCGAAGTCGTCGGCGTCGGCGCTGCCGTGGCTGTGGGCGTGGTCGTGACTGCAGCCCTGGCTATGGCCGGCGGTCCCCGTCCCGGCCCCGGCCGCGGCGGATCCCGGCTGCTTCTGCTGCTGGTGCTGCTGCGAGCGGGCAGTCACAGCATACATATCATCGGCGTAGTTTTCCCAGTGGCCCGACTTCTCCCACAGCGCACGCTTGTAGATGGTCGGGGTGATGACCTCCTGGAAGCCGTAGTAGATGTACTGCTTGCGCAGAAAGTCGGTCAGGCGGTTGAAGATGGTGGCGCCGTTGGGCAGAAACAGCGGCGAGCCCGGGCTGTACGGCGACGTCGTGAAGAGGCCCTGCTGCACGCCCAGCACGCGGTGGTCCGGCGTGCCGCCGTCGCTCGGCTTGCTGGCGGGCGGCGCCGGCCGGTCGGGCTTGGAGGAGGCCAGGCGGCTGTGCAGAGACGGCCGGAGAGCGCGCGGCTGTGCGCGGAGGAGGCGGGCCCGGAGGGGCCGTATGGCTCGGAATTGCACCATGGTGGGCGGGACGGAGACCGGGATATCGTTGTTGGCTGCGGGGGGCGTCGATGTAGGAAAACTCAAGCTTTTTTCTACACGGCGGCGAGGCTGAAAATAGAGGGGTTGGGATTTTGGTGTAGTGGGACGAGCCAGGCTGGGGGCTGGGGGTTTACAGTGGGTGTGGAGGGTGTTATAGGGGCTTTACAGAGCTGAGTCCACTGTAATACAGAGGCCTGGCCACTAAATATCCCAGCAGAACCACTGTAACTTGCCCACCAGACCCCTAAAGCACCCTAAAGCATCTTCCCCTTCCCCTTCTCCCCCACGCCGCAGCCCACCACCCACACGCGAACCAGCAACATCCCAAACGTAACCACATTCGCCGCGGCCTCCATCGCCTGCCACTCGCCCAGCATCATCCAGCGGCGCAGGCCGCCGACGCCCTGCAGCGTGGCATGCACAAACAGCGCGTCGCCCAGCAGCATCGCCGCACACACCAGCCGCCACAGCCGCGCGTCGTCGGCGCCGCGCAGCACGATCCCGCCCAGCGCCGCGTGCAGCAGCCAGCCGCCGGCCATGGCGGAGAAGAGGTGCGCCGGCGCGGGTGTGCTCGTGTCAGAGCCGTGGAGGGAGCCGGAGACGGGGCCCGGGAGGGGGCCGGGGGCAAGGCCGGGGCCGGGGATGGATCCCCCCGCTGGGCTCCGTGTTAGTAGCTGGCTCAGCGTCTCGCGGTCCCACAGCGCGAGGTATACGCCGTTGAGGGCGGTCAGTGGCTCGAATGTGGTGAGGGCGAAGCGGATGAAGGCCGGGAAGGCGGCGGTGGCTGTGATAGGAGGGGAGGGCATATTGTGTGTGTGTGTGCGTGTGTGTGTGTGCGTGTGTGCGTGTGTGTGTGTGAGCGTGTGTCTGTTCTTTTGTGTGTGTGTGTGTGCGAGTCTCGTCCATGTCTGTTCATGCTTAAAAATTCACCAATGCCCTCCAATTTCATGCACAGACCCCCGGTGACGTCATCTCTACATCGGTATCCAGTTGACTCGTTATATTCATTCAAAGTTTGTCTATCCATCCATACATGTACACATACACTCATAACAGTGCTTCCACCCTGGCGCATTCTCCCGACAGACCGGCTCCCCGCTCCCCGCTCCCCGCTGCCCGCTCTACGCCGCCCGCTCTACGCCGCCACGGCCATGCGCGAATCAAGCTCCGGCATGCGGCCGGCGGCGCCTCCGCGCTCCAGCACCTGCTGCAGCTTCTCGTTCTCGGCGCTGCGGATGCGGCCGCGCGCCAGGTCCAAACGCTCGACGCCCTTCTCAATCGTGTCAATGTGCACCTGCAGCGGGATCTTGGCGCCGCCGAGCGTCTGCTGGGCCAGCTCGGGGCCGGCCACGCGGTCGCGCAGGTCCTCGAGCCCGGCCTGCATGCTCTCCAGCTCGACAATCAGCGCCGAGACCTGGGCCACGGCCTGCGAGCGCTGGCTGTCGACGCGGCGCAGCAGGGCCAGCTGCTCGTCAAAGCCGTGCAGCGCCTTGTTGTTGGCGCCAATCAGCGTGCGCAGCGTCCACTTGACGGCATCGCGCTGCGACGCCACGGCGCGTTCCTCGCGCGAGGCCACGGCGTAGATGAGCAGCAGGTGGTCCTCGGCCGACGTCAGCAGGCCCAGCACGTACTGCGCCTCGAGAATGAGCCGCGCAATGTGGTCCGAGACGTAGGCCGTGTGCTCAATGTACTTTTCCAGCAGCACCGTCTCCGAGAAGCGCCGGGCCGGCGCCGTGCCAACCACCATTTCAATGGGCATCATGAGCGCCTGGACCACGCCGTTGCGCGCCGACGCGCCGTCGCCGGCTCCGGCTCCGCGCTCGGCCAGCGCGGCCGAGTCGAGGAAGCGCAGGGTCCAGCGGTTGATGCTGATGACGGCGTCGACGGCAGTGCCGACGTGCGTGTTGAACATCTGCAGCTCGCGCGCCGTCTTGCGGGCCACGTCAATGTAGCCGTCAAAGTGCGTGACAATCTCGGCCCGCGCCGGCAGGTCGCTGTACTGCACCAGGGCGCGGAGGTCGCGCACGGCCGTCTCCGACTGCTTCATCTCCAGCGGCAGCGAGACGCCGCTGGAGCTCTTTTCCAGCACGTGCTCAAACTTGCCCTGCACCGACATCAGGCCGTCAAACTCGATCTGGGCCAGCATGCCGCCGTTTTTGATCAGCGGGCTGGAGCAGATGGGCAGAGAGCCGACGCCGGGGATGCGGCACAGCGGCGACAGTGTTGATATGAGGCTGCTTGTGAGCATGCTCTGCAGCAGGAAGAGCCCGCCCATGAACAGGTACACGGCCAGTAGCACGGCCAGCGGCTTCTGCACGAAGCGCAGCGCGTGGCCGAAGAGGCCCAGCGTCCATGCCAGCGTGTCGAAAATGAAGCCGGGCAGCGAGTCCTGCAATCGGGCCATGGTGGTGGGTGTGCGGCGTGATCGTCGGCGTGGCGGAGACTGCGTGTATGCATAGTCGAGGGGGTGGTCGTCGTGGTGGTCGTGCTCGTGCTCGTGCTCGTGGTCGGCATTCTTATACGCAGACACTGCATACTGTTGCTGCTGCTGCTGCTGGCGACGGCGCATATTGCCCTGCTGCGGCGACTGATGCGCCACGTCGGCCCTCTGCATCACCAGCTGGTCCTCCGGCGCGTGAGCCAGCTCCTCCGGCCTCAGCAGCCGGCGGCGGCCAGGCGTCAGCGTGGGCTCCATGGGTTCTCTGAGATGGCGGAAGGCGCGCTCGTCCTCGGTGAACTCGACGGTGCGCTGCGACATGTCGAGGCTCTCGTCCGACGGCGGGAAGCTGGCTGACGAGCGGAACGACGGCGTGCCGTGGGCCGGCTTGCGCGGGCTCGCGCTCTCGGGCAAAAAGTGCGCGTCGAAGCTCTCATAGTCGCCGTCGACCAGCCGCCATGACTCGCCCATCGTCGTCGGCGTCACGGGGCCGTACATGCTCGAGCCGCGCGTCTTGGATTTCGGCGTCTGCGGGGTGTAGCTCGGGTTCGGCGCGGCCCGCGAGTTCGGGCTGGCGGGCATTGTGGCAGAGGACGAGACACGGGGGAAATGGAAATATCCTGGTTGCTGTTGTTGTGTGGATAAGACAATCACAGGCAGTGGTTGTCCGAGTAAACAAAAAACAAAGACAAGAAAAAAACAAAAGAGACTCGAGTTGGGGAGGAGAGGAAAGAAAAAAGAAAAGGGAAGGGACGCGGTTCAGGTGCAAATAAAAAACAAAAATAAAAAGAGGCGAGAGGCGAGAGGCGAGAGGCGGGAAGGCACGCGTGTGTAAGCAAGGCAACTGCTTCGTTGTTTGGCTCAGTTGGATTTTAGCTGTTTCTTTTTCACTTCTTCTCCTCAAGGCAGTTTCCTTTTCACTCTCTCTGAGCTCAGCTTCCCAAAACAAGCACACGCTCTGCTCTGCTGAACCTATTTTTGGGTTCCTTCCTGCCCTTTGTTTGTCGATCGTCGTTGGACTCGAGAGGGTAGTTGCCTAGGGTACAGAAAAGGTACATAAATACCTGCACACGTCGTTCGTCTCTTGTGACCGGACTGTGTCTCAATAGCAGAAAATGTGATATTTTCGACAGAAGAAAAGGGGGTGAGATGAATCATGCAAGTAGGAGAAACAAATGCGAGGGTTTTCCTCCAGATGCAACATGTTTGTAGGACCCTTTTTTCTTTCTCTTCTCTTTGGGCCTGTCTTCGTGGGGTTATGCGCTGGCCTTTTTTTTTCTTCTTTTTTTTCGGTTTGGCCCAGCCATCTCCAATTCGCAGTTGGGCATCCTCTATTCGCATGAGCAGAACAAGGCAGCATACAAGAGGCAGGAAAAAAGACAGATGTGTTGTCATGTTGCAAAGGCCAAGGGCCCAAGTGCCAAGTACCAAGTACCGAGTGGAGCCGGAGTGGAGATCACCAAAGCACAAGCCCAAAGCGAGATTCTTCAAGCAAAGCTTCACCAGCAACAGAGACTACTTGTTTGTCTGTACAAAAGCTAACAGGCCTAACAAAGAAACGTCGTCTTGCCATCTGCCCCGCTTCTGCCCGCTCTTCTTGTTCGGGTCGTTTCCCATTGATGTCATTGTCTGGGCTCCTTTAGCGTTGGCTAGCGTATATAGACCCTAACAGATATATTGATATTTGTCTTAGGGTTACCAAGAAGAAGAGGTCATGTATCTATCAGATTATCTAAACCCGAGACAGGGCGAGCATCATCCCTCACTGTGTCTTGCCTCGTCGCTTCGTCGCCTCGTCCATCCAGTGCAGCAGAAAATAAAAACGTCATAATAAAAACGACAGTATAAAAAAACATACCCGGCGGTTAAGCCAATGTCCTGTTTCAAACGCCAACCGCTAACCGCCAATCCCTAAATGCTAGCAAAACTCCATTCCCAAGTGTGAAACGCCAGGCCCAAGTTTATAAACGCCGATGACCAGGGAAAACAAAGATATAAAAAAAGACAAAAACGAGAAGAAAAAGGAGAACAAAGATGAAGAAAGAAAAGGGAGAGGAAAAGAGAGAGAAGAAAAGAAAAAAAAGAAAAAAAAAGAATGCAAGCGCCGTTGTCATAAGCGCCTCTGGGCCGGCCGTCACCCCAATGTAGGGAACATCTTCGATGCAGTGCGGCGCCCTGTTTTAATCAAAAAAGAAGAAGAGAAAGCAAGCGTTAGTAAAGGAAAAAAAAAAAGGAAAAAGAAAAAAAAAAGACTTACAAAACGCCTGCCCCTCTGCCGGCCCCCTCTCCTGCTCCACAAGCATCTCCGCATACTGCCGCACCCGCTGCCGTCTGATTGTGCCGGGGCTCCGCCGGCCCTCTCCCACCGGCGAGACTGTTACTGCCATGGCGGAGGCGGAGGGGAGCAGCGGCGATGATATAACGACGGCACTGCCCTTTTTCAGCTGCCAGCGCCGTTGTGCTTTGGTTGTGGTTGTGGTTGTGGTTGGTGGTGGTGGTGGTGGTGGTGGTGATACCGGTTGCTGTGTTCTATTTCTCGCTTCTGCTGGTGCTGGTGCCGTCTGTGGTAATACCGGCTGCTGTGTTCTATCGCTCTCTGCTGGCGCCGTCTTTGGCACCAGCGATGCGCCTCCACCTCTAGAATCCGGTGCAAATGAAATCGTCGTGTGTGTCTTCAGCCCCGGGATTTTCTCCGCCGCCTTAGCAAAGTCCCTGTGTTCCACCGGAGCCGGGGTCGGCGCCGTAGCCGATGCGCAGTTTATGGTAGTGGCGGTGGATAGAGTGTCGTCGTTTGCAGAATACCTCCTCGGTTTGCATGGTGGCGGCGAGGCCGTCTTTGAAGCGTCCCTGGGTGCGTCGCCCTGCCGCCCCTTCAGCTCCGTCGGGGCCTCGTCCGGCCTTGACGAGATGGAATGCTTGCGCGTCCGGACGCTGTACGACGGGGACTCGGTCGCTGCTTCCTCGTCGTCCACCATGACGTGGCCTCGCAGCCGGTGGATCTGCCGTTCTCTGTGGACCATGTCGTTGGTGATGGAGGGGCAGTAGCCCTTGGGAAGCATGAGCTGTCGACATAGAGGGCACAGACAGCTGACGTGGCTGAGGAACTCTTCGATGCATTCGGCGTGAAAAATATGGAAGCAGGGGAGCTGTCGAATGACGGAAACGCGGTTCTCAAAGGCAACCGTGCAAATCTCGCAGCGAGGCTGGTGGTTGGTTCCAACGACGGCGTACTCTGATTTGGCGGTGTTGGCGTTCCCTGTGCCGCTACCTGATATGGAGGCAGTTTCCACCAAGGTCCTGCTCTGGCGAGATGACTGGTGGGAGTGGGCGGAGCCGGTCGACACACGCGAACGCGGTGATGCGGGTTGGGCTTTTGAGTCGTCGGGGTCTTGACAGTAAGTAAATAGAGGAAAGTCATCTTTGATGTGTTCAATCGGCACTCGGACCCGGACTATGCCCATGGTCTCAAGGTCAACATGGCCTGCCTTGACTCGCCGCTCGAGGTGCTTCCGGCGGCCTTGTTGTATGATGTGCATGATGGCCGAGACTCCAGACACAACGAGGGTCAAGGATGCAATGACAATGGCAAAATAGACCCCGAGACGAGGCGAATGGTGGTGGTCGGTGACACGGAGCTGGGTCCATATGCGCACATAGTCACGCTGGCTGGGATCGAAGAGAGTGGTGATGTTTTGGCTATTTGGCACAGTGTCGACGGTCCCAGAGTAGTGGGACAGGGCAGAGACTATGTCATTGCCGTATTGGCCGGGGATGGAGTAAATGGGGAATCGATACTTGGCGGGCCATCCCTCGTCGCCGTCTTGCATGGCCCACAAAGAGGTGTCAGGCGACTTGGAGGAGTCATAGTAGGAATCGTTCAAAGGTCGGTAAAATATGAAGGCTTGGATGGGGTCGAATCGAGCGGCGTCGAGGTAGGCGTGGGTGCAGGTGTCATTGTACCATGGCGCGATGGCGATGAGTTTGTAGTTGGCAGGTGGGAGATCAGTCTTTTTGGTAGCGTTTCTGGGGAGAAGAACGGGATCCTGGAACTGGGATTGGAAGCAAGGGTGATCTGAGTCGATTTCAGGGACGTAAAGGAGGCCTTGGAGGGTGCCCCGGGTGGTAGCAGCGTTGTTGGTGGAGATAGTGGTGAGATTGGCGTCGTATGAAGATTGGTATGCTATTTCGTTCTGCATGTGACAGGATTAGCACGTGAGGAGTGGTGGGTAGGCTTTGGGGTGGTGGTGGTGGTGGTGGTGGTGGTGGTGGTGGTGGTGTAAACTCACAGAGAAAGCTGTGAGATTCCGTATAAGAGTTGAGGAGGTTATATCGGTTCCAGACCAGGCGGGATTACTGAACAAGAGCCTGTTTGAGATGGGGAATCAGCAAGTGAGAAGGGGAAGAAGCCAGCAGACACCAGACACCAGACACCAAAAGCCACTAGGTTACATGGTGTGAGGTCGTTGTAAAACGCCAAGCAAGTAGGGGCCAAAGAGAAGCAAAAGAAGCATGCCATGGAAAGAAAGAAGCCAAGACCGCTAAAGTAAGGTTTTAAACTTACACTGCATTTTGCAATTTGGCGAGTGCTATATTGCAGCACAAAGAGTGACGCCGGGTGAGTGAAGTTAGTTGACAAGCCAAGAGAAAAAAAAAGCAAGATACAGCCAAGCAATAGATGGACAGGACATGCGCTGCCAATGCAGTGGGTGCGTTGTACTCGCTCGCATATGGACGTGGAATTTCCGACTCACACATATTCTATCGCACTATTGATGGCATTGGAAGTGAGGCATCGTGAAGAATGCGGCAATAGGCAAGGCGAGACGAGACAAAAGACAGAAAACAGATGAGAGCGAGGGCGAGGGCAAGGGCGAGGTAGAAAAGGGACGACGATATATGGGCGAGATATCAGGAAATATGGCGTGGAAAAGACAGATGAGAAAGGAAGAAAGAAAAAAGAAGAAGAAGAAGAAAAAGAAGAAAGGCTAGCAGACGAGAAAAAGAGAGAAAGAGAACCCCAAGGTCCCCTAGATAGGAGGAGCTAAGGAGAGAGACGTCAGTGTCAGTAACTTTCGACTCTTCTTGCTCGGATAGGAACAAGAAATCAGTTAGTTTTCTTTTTTGGTGGAGGCGGCAGAAGCACAGCAGCAACAGGTTAGCAGCCACCAAGTTGGACCAAGCCGCAGAGCTGCAGATCAAAGCAACTTGGTGCTGGCTAGCTGGGTGTCTGGGTGTCTGGGTGGGCGTGCAGACGCAGGCCAGGGCAGGCCAGGCTAGGCTAGGGCCTGTTGTTTCTGATTCTCCGTGTCCCCCCCCCCCCCCCACTGGCCTAGCCCGCGAGAACCTGGGCTTTGGTGGCCAACCAGACCAACTCTGGCGTGTTTGCTCGTCCGGCGTTTTAATTCCCCAGGCACATTGCCGTGCGCCACCGCCAGGGCCTGAGATGGCGCTGAAAGAGGGAGAGATGCTTTTTCGCTGCCGGATGCCCAGGGGCGGGTTGGCTTGTCGCGTGGAGCGGATGTGCCCTGTACGTGCGTGTGTGTATCCGAATGTTGTGTACATGTGTGGCTGCAGAGCAAGATGACGGAGGAGACAAGAGACGACAGGAACGAAGGCGTAGAAGCAAAGCGGGTAAAAGAAGAGAAAGAAAAAAAGAAAAAAGGTCGAAATCAGCAGATCCGCTTTCCGCCATCACGATCATCGAAAATGGCGTAGAAAACTGTAAGAAAGAGGGCCAAGATTAAGATCTGCCTTGGGCCTGGACTGGAAAGATGTTGGAACAATGATCACGATATCAGAAAAGACATCACGAGAATTTTTCTTCAAAAGCGGGGAAGAGTGAAAACTTTTCTCTTCACATTCGGTACATCTCTACAAGTCACTCTCTGGCCATGAAGAAAGAAGTAGTTGCCTTCAACAACAAGAGAACATCATCAAGGCCGACGAAGATGGAAAGAACGACCAAGCAAACAGGGAAATCACATTTTTTTTTACCTTTTTGCGTGGTTTCCCTTTTTCGCACTTCCTTCCTTCCTTCCTTCCTTCTTTCCCTTCCTTCTGCATGGGCCCCTGGTTCATCCAGCTCCCCGCTTAGATCTCTTCTTCTGCCTTATTCATCCTCGAGAAAGCATGGGCCCGTGGTCTTTTTTCTCCGCAACAGTGGACGGGCAAGTCTTTTTGATGAAACAAGACCGAGGAAAGAAGAGAGGGAGAGGGGGAAAGACAGTGTTCAGAGTGTGCAAACAAGCAAAAGGCGCTGTGCTAGAAAGGAAAAATCAAGCTACGGAGTTAACTTCCTCTCCCCAGCCTGATAGAAGAACACACTAAAAAGAAAAACGGCTCACTCTCTCTCGTCTCCTGATCCCCGTGATTATCCTGCACTCTTATGCCTGATGATGGACTCTGTCATGTGTCCTGCATACTCACTGATGGCTAGCTAAGCTGCACCTCCAGCCAGAATAGGAAGTATCATGCTCTACTTGTAAAAGAGGAAACTGCTGTGTACAGTAAGTAACTGCCTATTTGGCTTCAGTGCGACATCCTGGGATTACAGCGCCTGCCTGCTGATAGTGACTGACAATCATGCAGCATATTATAGGACAGTCAGTACACAAGTACTTACAGCAGGCCTAGAGTCTGGACGCTCTATCATCACCTGAGAGTCTCTCATTCTCAGTCTTCTCTCAGACGTGCCTTGAACAAATCAAGCACGAAGAAAAACTCGCTGTTTGACAGAGTCTCTATTTGAGCTACGGTGTCGTGATGTGTCTACGTGTCTACGTATCTACGTGCCTGTGTACTTACACACACCCAGCCCATCACAGCCTCCACCCGCCAGAAACTACAAAAAGCTTGTTTTGCCAATGCCAAGAAGACCAAGAAGCCCCCGGCGCCCGAAAAGCTTGTTTGCCATGTTTGTTTCCTATTCTTTTCTCCCCATCCCATTGTCCAAAAAGGCGGGGGGGCTGCCTAGTAAGCGTATTCGGGTACCAAACCCTTATCCCAGGGTTAGTGCTCTCAACATTTGAACCCCTCAACAAGGGACAGGGAAGTTCGTTGATTGATTGATTACGTTGATTAGACTGATTGGCTGATTGGCTGATTGGCTGGTTGGGTTGAGATAATTCTTATTTCATTTCATGGCTCTAGATTTCTGCCCAACTTGCAAAAAAAGACCAAAAGCTACATTCTTGGCTAGCCGCTTCATCCTCCGCTCCACTACCAAATCTCCTCTTCTCTCCTCTCGATAGCGGTGACGAAAAAGAGAGAAAGAGAAAGTCAAGCTTCATAGACCACCACGTAATACATGGAAAACCCGCAGGCCGCGTAATCCAAAGCCCAAAGCCCCAGAGCGACGTGATATGACGTCACGTGACATGGCGTGACGTCTCCGCCCTTTTCCTCATCGGCTCAGACTACATACACATAGCAATTTAGAAGGAGAAGCAGCAAAAACTCTACCATCTACGCTCTTCCTCATGGTGGCGACGGCCGCCGCCATGCTCGCCCGAGCCGTGAGGGCTGCCGCCGCCGTGGTGCCGGCGCCGGCGGTTGTCGTCATCGTCGTCGTCATCGCTACCGCCGTTGCTGCGGCGGCGGCCATGGCCACGCTCGCGACTGCCGCTATGTCTTCTGGAAGAGTCGTCACGGTCTTCGTGGCGTCTGCTGCTGTGGCCCGACTCTTCGCGAGCGCCGCCGCCGCCGCCGTAGTAGTCTGAAGCAGCACCTCCACCGTAGCGGCCCGAGTTGGACTCGCTGCTGTGGTTGTTTCTGCCATAAGATTTGTTGTCGTTATCACCGTCATTACGGCGGCTGCTGTAGCTGCTCTCCTGGTTTTCGTGGCGACGACCGTAGCTACTGCTGTTGTTGTCGTTGTCGTCATCATTGCGGCGGCTGCTGTAGTTGCTCTGCTGGTACTCGCTGCGGCGACCAGAGCTAGACTCTTCACGCTCCTCGTGGCGTCTGCTGCTGTAGCTTGACTCCTCCCGGCGGTTCTCGTCCGCGCCGCCACCGTAGTAGGCCGAGGCAGCACCGCCGCCGTAGCGGGCGGAGCTCGAGTTGCTCTCGTGGTTGCTTCTTCCATACGAGCTGTTGTCGTTGTCATCGTCATTGCGGCGGCTGGTGTAGCTGCTCTCCTGGTTCTCATGGCGCCGGCCATAGCTGCTGCTGTTGTTTTCATCACGACGGCTCTGGTTCTGATAGCTGCTGTAGCTAGACTGGTTGTGCGATGAGCCGTAGTTGGTCTGGCTCTGGGACTCGTAATTCGACTGGCGGTTGTCCTCGTCATCGTTGCTGGCCTTGTTAAGGATACCACCAATCAGACCACCGAGGAAACCACCGCCGGGGCTAGAGCTTTCGTCCTTGCGCTTGTACGGCTGGATGTTGACGCCGGCGTTCTGAGCCACAAAGCCGCTCAGAGCACCAGTGGCACCCTCCAGGATAGCATTGGCAGCAGCGCCGGCAATACGATCCTCCATGGTCTGGGGAGCATCGCTGCTGAACTGCTTGTGCATGTGCAGACTGCCGCTGCAGCCGTGGCCGTGACCAGTGTCAACGACTCCGGTCTTGTGGTTCTGGCCCTGCTGGACGCCGTTGCGGGACAGGAACCGGCGGTACTGGTCCTGGCCCTGGTCGCCGAGGCCGGCCCACCAGTTCTCGATGACTCCGTACATCTCCTTACGGCCTCTGACGGCAATGCGGCTACCCATGTTGCGCTGGGCAGGGTGGGCCATGATGCCGAGGATGCAGCCGTCAATGACCTCGCTGGGATCGTCGTCGGAGTCCATGACATTCATGATCTGGGGCACAACCCATTTGACCATGCTGAAAGCGGCCCGGCCGGCAGGCTCGTTCAGAACCTAGGATAGAGGGTGTTAGACGTTGTGGGGGGGGGCGGATAGAGAGAGAGTGGGTGGGGCTTCTTCTTTTTTCTATAGGGGGATAGAGAGTAGGTGAGGCTTCTTTCTTCTCTCCTCCCTCCTCTCCTCTTCGACTTACGTTGGAAAAGTGGTCCTTGGACAGCATGGAGTGGGTGGGGTTGGAAGAGTCGTCGTCGTTGAAGACAATGTGCTGGGCAGCCTCACTGCTGGAGATGATTTCGTCGGAGCCGGTCTTCATCTCGGCGCGCATCTGCTGCACAATGGGGACAATAGTGGGGGCAATGATGCTAAAGACCCAGATGGACAGCTGCTCCTCGAGCTGCTCGAGAATCTTGGGCAGGACAGGGATCTTTTCAATGGCAGTCGAGATGTTCTTGATGATGCTGTCGTGGAACTCAATGGCGGGCATGATGCTCTGGAAGACCTGGCCAATGTAGATGGCAAAGGCCTCGGGGTCCCGGGGGCTGACAGAGGATGCCTCCATCTGGGTAGCGGTGGCATTGGCCTGGATGTCGTCAAGCTCGTCGCTCTTGTGGGAACCGCCGAAAACACCATCGGGGATCTTGTCCAGGAGGTCGCGGAGGAGGCTGGTGTCCTTGTTCTTGGATTCCTGGAGGGTGCCCTCGAGCTCCTCGAGTTCGTTTTGGGCAAGCTTGTCGGACACTGTGTTGGGGGAGAAAAGGAAGGGAGATGGTCAGCTATTGGCTTGTGCGAGCAAACACGCAAAGCGGCGGTGATCAGTGTTACACAGTATCTGATCTGTGTGACATGGACATACCTTCACCAGTAACGGAATGCAGGAAATCGACACCGCCAAAGGTACCAGTCACAATGGGGTATACCTCGTCATCAGCGCCCTCGATGTTGAGCTTGGTGTTGCGGCCGACGTGGGGGAAGATGTCGCGCTCGCCCATTTCAAGCAGGGCCAGCTCGATGTAGTTGCTGTGGGCAAAGTAGTCTGGGTGTGACGGATGTTAGTAATGAGCGGAAAGAGATCAGAGGGGGGGGGGGGGGGGTTAGTCAACGTTCCCCC
>JAXHKQ010000406.1:0-19553 GCA_038407185.1 Chalaropsis ovoidea
TGGTATTGTTGGTGTTGCTGCTGGTGTTGCTGCTGGTGTTGCTGCTGGTGTTGCTGTTGCTGATGGTGCTGGTGCTGCTGGGCGTGGTTCCGAGGATCGCGCTCGGCTGGAACTCCATTGAAGACTACCGCTTCTGTGTCGATGCTCAGACTCATTGGCGTCTTGGCTAGAACTGGCGTCGTCTCTACAGCTTCATCAAAGCTCTGCGACTGCGGCGATGCCCCTGTTTGGGCTTGCCATGGTCGCTTCAGTTTGGCAATCAAGGCCTCCCAATGGTCTTTGTCTTCGCCCGTCAGACCCTTGGCGCGTCGGCCAGCCATGCTCATGTAGGTGATGAGAATGGGCGCAGAGCCGGGACCGAGGCGCATCCAGGCGTTTTCGACGGATTCCATAAGCGTCCACAGAAGCGAGAGGCGTGAGTCGGGCATCAGGGCCAGTGTGATGCTGAGAAAAGAGGTTTGGAGGAGAAAGGCAGTGGGCAGGAAGGGAGTTGCGGCGCCGAGAATGGAGTTGCAAAATGAAAATCGCGTATCAAGGGCGCTAGCAAGACCAGCGGCCTGCCCTGGAGCGGAAGGAGTAGCAATGCCGATGCCGATGCCGTTGATACCATTTATGCTGGTGGTACTGCTGCGTCGGAAATTTGATTGCGATTGACTGAGGATTTGGAAAAAGCGACAAAGTTGGTTCAGTGAGCTTAAGGACTGGATGGACATTGGCGGAGAGTCGTTTGCCGAAGTATTTGTGGTAGAGGTGGCATCCGATGTTGGTGAAAATTCGGGGATAGCTTCCCATGTGTCCCATTCATCGGTGCCGTCTTCGGGAAGTGGGTAAACGTTTTCCAAACAGTCTGGCGTCATGTGAGATGGCTGGCCGAGGCGGAGAGAGACGAGGGTGTCGAGAATGAAGCAGGCCATGGTCGTTTTGGCTTTGCGCAAAATGGTTAGAGAAGTGGAGAGGTATTCTGGCTGTGGAAGTGGCTTGTCAAGGCTATGTAATCGCAAGACGATGCGCACTGCTAGGCCGACCAAGAGAGAGGCGGCGCTAGCGTTATCCCGGCCAAAGCTGATGAGAGACAGAAGCAAAAGACCGTTGGCGTCACGGAGGCATTGTTCCTCCTCATCTTTGTCCTGATTGGAGTCTCTCCGCGCTTCTTCAGAATCGAGGTCGTGGCCGGTTTTAGCGTTGCTTCGAGCAGCATTGTCCTCCTCTCCAAGAAGGGGAAGCAGACTGCGGGCTGTGGCATAAATTTCGCTAGCCCTTGCTATGTCTTGATTCGTCGGGTCCTGAAAAGATGCTACTGCTAATGCGCACCATAACTCTAGGTCTTTGACGTCGGTAGCCTGACCGGCATACATGGAGCCTAGGGCGAGGACACGGGGTTTGTCGATAATGGGCAACCAGCAGTGGGTATATGAAAAAAAGATGTGTAACAGACGAGGCGTGTCTGCGGGGAGATGGTATCTTTTCGCGTAAGTACGGGATTTTGCTGACGAGGTATCGCTGGTGGATTGTTTGGCGGTTTTGGAGGTGGCTGATGTGGGATCTTGCTCGGTGCCTGACTCGGATTCTTCTTCGCCATCCGGACGGGGAGCTGCTGTGCCTTCTTTCCCGGATAGTAGGCGATCTATTTCGCGGTGGGTTCGAGACTTTCGCCATTTTCTATGAAGTTTGCTGCCAGCTTCGTTGCCTCTGCCCTGCGCTAGAAGGGTCTGACGGCCGACTTCTTGGGCGAGGAGGTCATTGAGGGCGGATTCAGAGCCGGGGAACTGGTCGAAGACCCATACCAGAGCAGACTCTAGAGTGCGGATGAGGCCGGTCTGTACGCCTCGCTTCTTGGGGGCAACGTTGTATGTGCACTGGCGATTGAGGAAAACACAAGAGAAGCATTTGGGCTGGACGCCGTCGCACTTTTCGCGGGCACTATTGATAAGAGAGAAGGGTTAGGAGGGGAGGAGGAGAAGAAGGCGAGACTAGGAAATAGAATAAAGAGACATACCTTCGGCACTGGTCGCAAGCTCTGGAAACACGCTGTCTCTTGACCGGGGCTGCTGTCGAGGCAGAAGCCGGTTGGGTAGAGGCGTCAAGAGAGAAGGGAGCGGCATCGGGGAGATCCTGGGATTTTCGTTTGGATGCCATTGTGGGAGAGAGCAAGAGAGCGGGAAGAGAGGGAAAGGGGAGGAGAGAAGGCAAAGAAGAGAAAAAAAAAAAAGGGAAAATTTGGGAGAATGAAGGAGAGGCGGAGGAAAAGAAAAAAAAGGAGAATTTCCTCCTATCGTGGGGGGGGTGAAGCCAAGGAAATCCAGCGCTAGAAAGAAGGTGTTGGTGTTGGTGTTGGCGTCAGCGTCAGGGTGTGACAGGTTGTGTGTATGTGTGTGTATGTGTGTGTCTGCAGCGGGCTGCTTGGGTCTCTAGACAACAGCTGGTCTATGCCGTGAGTTGAGTTGCTGGAACTGGCGAGACTGATTTGGCCGCGCTCTCTTTCTCTCTTTCTCTCTTTCTCTCTCTCGTCTCAGGCGACGACGATAACAAGAAGCTGAGGGTAAACTAGATGAGGGCCGGGTATAGGTGGACTGAGTGTGGAATGGGATTGGCTGTTCGGTGTCGTTGCATCAAGTCAGCGTGGGTTGAATTTCTCGGGAGAGGAACTCGAAAGCGGCGATGCTCGTCGTGACTTGTTTCTTTTCTCTTTTCCTCTTATTCGTCTTTTTTTTCTCGCCTTCTCTCTCCGTCTCTGGCTGCGTGTCTTGGTCCCTTGGCTGCACCCCCCTTGTTCGCTTTTGTTTCTCAAGGAGGAACGTCATGCGGGGAAAACGTCCCCATCTTTCATTTTCTTGCTAGGCCAAGAAGGACATGAGCGCGGGCCTGTAGCAAGTGGTGTGTATGTAAGTGCATGTCAGAAAGGGCGGGAGAAGCGGGAACAGGAGAGGGCCAGCCAGCAAGAAGGGCGACGGCCTGTAAAATGACAGCAAGAGGGGAGGAATTGGAAAATCCGGGGAAGCTTGTGTGGGAGTTGGAGAAGAGGGCGAGATGACATGGTAGAAGCTCAAATGTGGCAGCATTGTATTTAATTTTGATTTAATTTTACATTTGAGATTTTGTGGGAGAGGGCTTGCTGGTTTTCCTGCAGTTGCCTGTCTTGGTGATAGTTGTTTGTAGCATTAGGGCTTGCTTTGTTTTGCAGTGACGCGTATCGGTGATATAATGTGTGCGTAGGTACCTGCCTGTGATGCTGTAGCTGTTGTTGGTAGCCTCAGGCCGTCTTCTCTCTGTGTGTTGCTGTCATTTTGGCTGCAGTTGTTTCTGCCCCTCCTTCTCTTTTTTTTCGTTTTCTTTTTCCCCCTCATCCGGAAAAAGACTTTGCCGAGAGGCCGAGGCCCCCAGCGCGAGAATGTTTTGCACTTCTTTTTGGGAACTTTTTTTGGGGTGTTCCTTGCTGTGGCAGTCATTTTCATTGATTTTTATTTTCCCATTATTTTATTCATTTTATTTTGTGGCCAACCTTTTTCCCCAAAAGCTCAAAACTTTTTTTTTTTGACAGTAAAGAAAATGTTATGAAAAAGGGAAGAAAAAAGGGAAAGAAGTAGGAAAAAAAGGAAGAGGAAGAAAAAACCGAAGGAAAAACCGAACAAAAATGAACAAAACAACGCAATAGAAAGCACCACTTCATGGACTTCACGGAACAGAAGCGTGATGCTTTGAGTCTTTCTTCCCTGCCATTTTCTTTCCTTCATTCTTTTCTCTCTCTTCTTTAAGCCACTTTCTCTCTGGGCCCCAACTTAGACCGCCTGTGCTGGCTGGTGTCTCTCCAAAACATCGCCCTCGTCTCGCCCGTCTCGCCCCTGTTGCGTCTGCTGCGTACGCCTAGACACGCCTGGAATTATCTTGCTCAGTGGCTCACAGCAGCCCAACTCAACTCCAACTCGCCGCCGCTCAGTTGCTCCCACTCCCACTCCTACGCTCACGCTCACGCTCACTCTCACTCTGCGTCAGTCTGCGCGCCAGGCCCATTATTGCTCTTCTGCTTCTTCTGTTTCTCCCTCCTTTTTTTCTGCTCCTCGTACATTTTCTCTCCTCACCCTCCAAAACGTCACAGATGATGGCTTCAGCTGGCGTCAAACGCCCGTATTCGTCCGTGGAAATAGACTGCAGCGATTCAGCCTCAGCCTCAGCCTCGGGCTCGGCCTCGCCATCACTCGGCAGCGGCGCCAATGGCAGCGCTACGGGGCCCTTGGGAAACCACTCCAAGGCGGCACGCCTGGACGCCTACAGCATTGACGGCATCGTCAACGCACCCATGAATTCTCCTTCCTTGGCCGCCAATCACCGCTATCAGCCCTACACCACTACCGCTGCTCCCACCACCACCACCACCACAGCTGCTGCTGCTGCCACCGTACAGTCAAACGGCGCCGGCAGCAGCAGTAGCAACAGCAGTATGGCTATAAACACTGCTAGTGCCAATCACAACGGCAACCCGTCCTCCAGAATATCGTCTCCGTCTACCGCCCCTCACCACTATTCCTATCCCCACAGCCACAGCCACAGTCACGGCCACAGCCACGGCCACGGTCACGGCCACGGCCACTCCAGAATGAGCGGCCATTCAACGCCCTCGGGGCTCTACAGCCGGTCTCGAGACCCCACCCCCACGCCCATGATCCCCGCGCCGCCCATGTCCTATCAAAGCCCTCACTCTCACTCACACTCACACTCTCTCCCTCCAACGGCCCGCGGCTCCCTCTCCGGCCCCACCCTCAGCCACAGCCATGATCCCGACCGCCGGGAACCCATCTTCTCCTCCATGGCCTCCATTGTCCTGGTCGGCATCCGCGGCTCCGGCAAATCCACCCTCGCCATCATCGCCTCCACCGCCATGAAGCGACGTGTCATTGACTGTGAAAAGACCTTCCAGCAGGCCATGCGAATATCCAGCGCCGCCTACATGAAGGCCCACAGCGCCGCCGAGTGCCACCGCGTGCAGGCCGCCATCCTGCGCGACGTGCTGCGCGAGAACTCCCAGCGCTGCATCATTGTGTGCTCATGGATCGACCGCTCCATCCTCAGTTTGCTGCGCGACTTTGCCTGCTCCAATCCCGTCATCCAGATCCTGCGTGACCCCCGCGCCATCCAGGAGCATCTCAAGATCGAAACCTTTGAAAAGACCCGCAGCATCGTCAACGCCAGCACCGCCATCTTCCGCGCCTGCAGCAATCTAGAGTTCTTCAACATCTCCGAGCGCATACGAGATGTGGCCTCCCAGAATCTCGCCCAGGTCTCAGACCCCCCCGACGACACCTCGGGCGAAAGACGCCCCGCTCCCTATCTGGCCCTGAAACGCGCAGAGAGGCACTTCCTCAAGTTCTTGTCGCTCATCATGCCCAACGGCTCCATCCCCTTCATTGAGTCGGCCTTCCCTCTGGCCTCCATTCCAACAGAGGACCGCCGCTTCACCTACGCCACCTCTGTGCGTCTCACATCCTTGATACAACAGCATGACTGCGAGATCGACATTGAAGAGCTGGAGACCGGCGCCGATGCCATTGAAATCATCATCGATGACATTGATGTTCTGTACGGCGGCTCTCGCTCTCGCCCGCCGCCTGCCGGCACCCTCCTGGATCCCGAACGCGCGACCAACATCACCAAAGTGCTTGGGAACATCCGTCGAGACACTGTAATCCCCATCATCTACCACGTGCTGCTCCCCACGCCAGCCATTGCTAGTGACACAGCTGCCTTCCACGCCCTCTACAAGGAATACCTGCTCCACGGCCTACGGCTTGCCTGCGAGTACATCACCATTGATCTGCGTCTCTCTGCCTTTGAGATCGACCACATCACCAGCCAGACTCACAACTCCAAGCTGATTGGCCACTTTGCCTGTCCACCATCTGCCCCGCCCTCCCAGGCAACCACCTGGCTGGACCCCATGTGGATGGCCCACTACCATCGTGCCCGTCTTCAGGGCTGCGACCTGGTCCGCTTTGTCAAGCCTGTGGCTACCATCAAGGACAACTTCGACATCAACCAGCTCAAGTCCAAGGTCGAGGCTCTGGATGGCCCCAAGGTCCCGTTGATAGCCTTCAACTCGGGCAACCGCGGCCGCCATTCTGCCGTCATGAACCATGTGCTCACCAGTGTTGCCACCCAGCCCACCGTCGGCTTCGTGCCCGATACACCGCACCCGCCGAGCCCTAGGATAACTGCCCAGCAGGCCACCCAAGCTCTCTATGCGTCCTTTCTGTTCGACCCTATGAAGCTCTATGTCTTTGGTGCCAAGGTTGACTACTCGCTGTCTCCTGCCATCCACAATGGCGCTCTAGCCGCCCTTGGGATCCCGCACCACTACCGCCCACACTCTACACAAAACCTCCGCGGGCTCAAGGAACTCATTGATGACCCTTACTTTGCTGGTGCATCCATTGGCCTGCCCTTCAAAGTTGAAATCATTGCCCTCACCCACTCCCTCAGCCGCCACGCCCGCGCTATTGGCGCGGTTAATACCCTTATCCCCGTGCGCCGCCTCAACCCCGACGGCTCCATCCCCGAGGACGAGACCCTGTTCAACTGCCGCAACCGTGCTGGCCCTGTGCGCGCTTTATACGGCGATAACACTGACTGGGTCGGCATTCGTGCCTGTCTGCGCCGTGGCTTGTCGCCTGCAAACGCCGTGCGCCCCGCCAGCTGTGGCCTCGTCATTGGCGCTGGCGGTATGGCGCGCGCTGCCGTCTACGCCATGCTGCAGCTGGGTGTGACCAACATCGTCATCTACAACCGCACCGCTGCCAACGCCGAAAAGCTCGTTGCCCACTTTACCCAGCTCCTCCAGCGCAAAGACCTCCCGCTACTTAACTCCGCTGCCTGCGCTGCGACGCCCGATGGGCCTGAGATCCAAGCCCGCTTCCACGTCATCCAATCCCTCGCCGACCCGTGGCCCGCTGATTTCCGCTGCCCCACGATGATTGTCGTGTGCATTCCCATCCACAGTATCGGTGACGTGCCAGCGCCGCATCTTATTGCGCCCTCGTCGTGGCTTGAGAGTCCCACTGGCGGCGTGCTGATTGATCTGGGCTACAAGATCCTCGACACCCCCATCCTCAAACAGGCCCGCGCCCTGGCCCATCGTGGCTGGGTCGCTATGGACGGCCTGGATCTATTACCCGAGCAGGGCTTTGCACAGTTCGAGCTGTTCACTGGCCGCAGAGCGCCGCGCCGCTTGATGCGCAGGTACTGTTTGCAGGCATACACTGACGAGCAGGGCCGGTCGAATCTGGCGCAGTTGCAACCACGGTTGAATAACATTATGGAGCAAGAGCCATAAGGCTGTTGTGCTTGGGGGGGGGAGGGCTGCGCTGTCTCGCTTGTTTGTATGAGGTTTGATATGTAGATAATCATGATCATGTTACGACTCTTTACGTTTACTTTAGTCTTATCCAATCCATGAAAGTGACCCCGGTGGGACAGTAGCATAATAGTAAAGGGAACAGAAAGAAAATACCGCCAGCCTCCAGGGATATCATGAAAATCGGCCCAGACAACAGATATAATACAAGCAGCAAGCCCACACCCACCCAACGCCTCCAAGTACTCAGAGTCCGGGCAAAGGCCGAGCAGCCTCTGGTTTCTCTGCACTCTCCATTGTGCACTGCCACAGCAACCTCTTCTGGTCATCCAGGTTGCCCGTAATCGAGTGCCACACGCCCTTGTTATGGAACACCACCAAGTCTCCCTCTTCCCACGCATGCGCATAGATGTGCTGTGGCCGTACTGTTTTCTTCATCAGCGCACGGATCTTCTCGCGCACAAGCTGGATGTCAGTGATCTCAGTGACGGCCCCAGTCACCGGGTCCGTCGTGCGCAGCGCATACACGCAGCAGCCGACGATCTGCAGCAGTGGTCTGTCGGGGTGCAGCGGGTGCTTCCACACCATGGGATGGGTCTGCGAGTCGGACCACGTCCACTCGGGAAGCTCGGAGAGCGGCCGCTCCCGGTCGGCGCTGGCAATGGTGAGGCCGTCGGACGTGGCGCGGCAGTCGCGAATCCATTCATATGCACGTGGGGCGTATTGCACGGTGGTGTTGAGGGCCCATTCCTGCTCAGACGGAGACAGGTTATCGAATGCGCGGGAGCCGGAGATGACTGCAGAGTGTTAGTGAATGCAAGAACATGGTGTAAAACGCACAGCACGAGAGCCAAATGACGTATTGGCCGGAAGATGGGGAGTCCGGAAGGTGGAAGACACCCCATCCACGCATAGGAGAAGCACTTACAGGCTGTCGCGCCCGGGGCTATTGACAGCTCATCGCCCTCATCAAACACCACGCGCTGGTCTTTGCCTTTAGGAATCACCAGCCCGTGTATCAAGGTTACACGGCCCGGCAGCCGGCGATGCAACGGCATGTCCATGTGCCACCGATAAAAACGGGTTTGGCCCGCTGCAACCTCGTCGGCCGAGAGGGGCTGGGCATGGAACTCTTTTTGGTTCTGCGGCATGGTTAGTTTCAGTGACTGCAGATAGCACTGCTATATACCCCGCACGCAACTCACCACATGGCGCAGATTCAAGTCGGGAATGCCCTCGTAGTTCTCGAAGCGGCCGCTGCCCAGGACGCTGACCATCGGAGCACGGGGGATCCGGTTGCCGCCATTCCGCGACAGAATGTTGTCCTTGTCGGTGACCATCTTGTCACCGGCCGAGTGTGTATCCTTGACCTTGTCATCCCACACGCCAGCCAGCGCTGGCAGCACTGCCGGATGGATGCCTTTCTGGTTTTTAAAGACGAGCACGGAATGCTCCCACAGGGCAGTTTGGAGCAGCTTCTTGTCGGAGTCGTCAAGGGCAGCCGGATCTACTAGCCGAGGCGGGTCGCTAGAGTCGGCCGGGTCTCGGAAGTGCACCTGGGCGCCGATGCGGGAGTCCTTTTGCAACGGAGTCGGCAGCGGCCGGACTTCAAAGTGGGTGGAACGGGGGTATATTGCGGCGGGCATGTTATATTGGTGGGGTGCGGATTTAATATCAGAGACAGAATAACTCCGAGGAAAAAAAGAAAAAAAAAAGACGGTGACACAAGAATAAAACAAAAGGAAAGAAGAGGGAAAAAGAAAGAGAAATAAACGAAAATCAAGAAAAGGAAGGCGAGGAAAGGAAGGATATATTGAAAAACGAAACTACCCGCGATGAAGTTGGCAAGACCCTTCTCTGGAGAAAACGGATATCCCCGTACCTTCCCAAAGAAAAGAAAAAAAGGTGGACTCCTTTCCCGGCTTTTACAAGACTCGCACGAGAATTACGAACATCATACGAGTCTGGTTTGTGTGTAAGAGGGGATTAACCTTCTTTGTGCCTTTGCTTTGCTTTGTTTTTTTTTGTAGGATGAGATCAGTGCAAAGAAAAGAGACGACAAGGAGAGGCTGTGAAGTAGGAAGATCGTTTGCTGGTTGTGCTGGGTTTGCCTCGACGTTGACTGCTCTGCTTACATGCACGGGGATCTGGAGTTGAGGTGGGAGTGAGGAGGAGCGCGTGGGAAAGAGAGAATAAGAGACGGCAAATGAAAAAGGGAATGAGCACGAGAATGAGAGCGGTTAGATAAAAGGCTTGGCTTGCAGACCAGACCATACTCAAGAATCCAGTATACTGCTTATCCTGTTCGTGCTAACAAAGGCTTGTTTGTCTCGACGTCTTCATTATGACAATACGCGTGCACACCCGCACATGGCGCACATACACATTAACGGCTTATATATAGATACCCAGCAATACACATACCACATACATGCGTCTGTTTCTCGCTGGTGATATGTCTCGTCCGTGCTGCCGTTGCGCCGTCTGGGCCCGTGGCCAAATGACCCAAGTCTTGGCTGCCGGCTTTGGCCTTGTTTCCTCCACTCCCTCCAAAAAAAAAATATGCATGCCGCTTCAGATCAAACTTATCCGGGCTCAAGTCGTGGCCTTGCATCTTGCATCTTGGTTGGCCCAGCTTTTGTCTCTTCCTGACAATCCGATCGACCACAAGTTTCCCCTGGGTTGTAAGTCTCACGTGACCTGCTAATCAATTACCAGGCCCTGTATTTCTGGCGTTTAGATCCTGGTCTTTAGGCGGGTCCGGCGTTTATGTGCACCACACCATTACGTGCATGTGACGCATAAATACATGTAGCCATAAATGCTTAAGCAGATTAGATAACCCTAGGCTTCTGTTATCTGCATACCGGCAACATGATCCCCCCTCCCCTTCTTCGCTTCCCCTATAACTGCCACACACTCGTAGTCCTCGGACAAAAACAGTCAATGTTCGATTCCTTCCGTGCAACATGTCAGCTCGACTAATCCAACTAATCGATCCGAGTACCATCCTTTGTCACTAACCCTTGCCCAAAGGCATGCTCACATGGCTGGTGTAGGTGTGCATGCCCCATCTAACGCCCCATCTATGCTGGAATGGGCCAAAGCCCAGAGACATGGCTGCTGGCCAGACTCGTCGTGGAGCTGCATTTCATGCATGCATAGTAGGCGATTCACCCTCTACGCTGGCAGTCTGTCCTGCAGTTTGAGGGCCTTTATCTTGATTTGGCGATAACGTAGCAGTATCTACATATCCGGGCGCAAGACTCCCATCCTGGGGCTGTTTTTTTTCTTCTTTGAGACCCTGTATGTGTGTCTGCAGGAGAATGCTTTAAAGAAGAACGGCCGAAGATCAAAGCCTTTGTGCGGGTTCTTCTTCCATTTCTTTTTCTCTCACATTTGCGGCCTTTGTCTCTTGCCACTATCAAGCGCCAAAGTATCACAGACGCTGCCGACTACTACACCGCCCTGAGATGCTTTGAAGGTCCATGGATGACCCTGTCTCGTTGCCTGTGTAAAGAAGAGTAATCAGCTTTCTTCTTTCACTCCCATCTAGTCTTATCCCGCCCGTCCCCGTGCCGTGCCGGGTTCCTTTTGTTTCTATTTTCGTTTCCGTCCGTCCGTCCGTCCCCGTCCACGTCCCCGTGCCAACGCCAACGCCAACACCGCTCGCCCGCAAAGATGTCGTGGCTGCAAAATGCCAAGGCAAAAACCAGAAGCCTGGACGCCTGGAAACTGCCCAAGCAGAAGTCCACTCTGGCCCCGCCTCATGTCTGGACCAATGCCGACATGGACCCCGTGCCGCTCTCCATGCAGACCTGGAGTATCTGGACGTGGATGGGCTACTGGTGCAGTGATGCCATCAACATCGGCACGTGGCAGGCCGCCTCGTCCATTATCGCCGTCGGCCTGACCTGGCGCGACGCCATTCCCATCGTCGTTGTCGCGACCACCATCGTCGCCATCCCCATGGTGCTGAACGGAGCCATGGGCGCGCGCCTGCACGTGCCGTTCTCCGTCGTCGTGCGCGCCGGCTTCGGCTACTACTTTGCCTACTACTGTATTGTCTCGCGCGCGGTGCTGGCAGCCTTTTGGCTGGGCGTGCAGAGTGTCAGCGGCTCGCAGTGCATTACCATCATGCTGGAGGCCATCTGGCCGTCGTACGCCAACATCACGAACCACCTGCCCGACAATGCCGGCATGACCACCAAGGGCATGATCTCCTACTTTCTGTTCTGGATCGTGCAGATGCCGCTGCTGCTCATTCCGCCCCGCAAGCTCAAGTGGCTGTTCATTATCAAAATGATTGTGGCGCCTATTGTGGCGCTCGCCACGCTCGGCTGGTGCGTGAACAAAGCGGGCGGCACCGGCAACATCTTTGACCAGAAGGCGTCGGTGAGCGGCAGCACCAAGGCGTACCTGTGGTTGTCATGCATGACGTCCATCACGGGCTCTTGGTCGACCATGGCCTGCAACATTGCCGACTTCTCGCGCTACAGCAAGACGCGCAACGGCCAGTTCATCCAGCTGCCCTTCATCCCGCTCATCTTCACCGTGTGCTCCGTAATTGGCATCATCACTACTTCCGCCGGCCACGCCATCTGGGGCGTGTATTTGTGGAACCCGCTGGACATTCTGGCCAAGTGGCTGGAAATGGGCAGCGGTGGGCGCGCCGCGGCCTTCTTCGCCGCGGTGGCCTGGTTCATTGTGCAGGTTGGCTCCAACATCACGTCCAACTGCATCAGCGCAGCCAACGACTTGACCGTGATGTTTCCCAAATGGGTCAACATCCACCGTGGCTGCATCATCACGGCCATTGCCGGAGGCTGGCTGTTTGTGCCGTGGAAGATCCTGGCCTCAGCCTCGTCGTTCCTGGCCTTTATGGGTGGCTATGCCGTGTTCCTGGGCCCCATTGCTGGCATCATCGTGTCCGACTACTGGCTGGTCCGCCGCTTGCACGTCGATGTCCCGGCCATGTACAACCCGGATGGCCGCTACCACTACTGGCACGGCATTAACTGGCGTGCCCTTGTCACCGTTCTTTGCTGCTCCTCGCCCAATCTGCCTGGCCTAGCCAAGGCCATCGACCCTGGCTCTGTGCATATCAGTAAGGGTGCCTCAAACCTGTACACGTTCAACTACTTGTTTGGCTTCACCACGTCGGTGCTTTTGTACTGGGCGCTGTCGACGATTTCTCCGCCAACCGAAACCCTCGTAGCCAAAACCATCTTCGGCAACGAGGACGCTCAGCCAAGCTTGGAAGCCCTGAATGATGCTGCAGCGGAAAAGCGAGCATTGTCATTGCTGCCTCAAGAAAAGATGTCATGATATGGTCGAGGTTGTTAGTAATGTTTGATAACAACGTCGCAGTTTGATACACCTGAATGAGGCTATAATATCCGGCGATATATGAACATGTCCAAACATTGTTTTTTTCACGGTGATGATGTCTGTATGGAGAACCTTGTTGGAGGATAAATTTTGTTGGGAAAAAAAGATAACTCATCGCATGGGGCTGGGTCGAAAGCACATACAAGTTTGACATATGATTAGGGTAACGAATTAGGGTCTTGGTATTCTGGGCAGAAACCGCCGATTTTCCCCGCTCTCATGAGGTGGCAGCGTTCTTATTGGATCAAGGCAGAAATATAAAGAGCCGTTATCACTTTTCTTTTCTCAACAAATTGTGTCAACTTTTGACATGTGAAAATGAAGCGCCATTGTTTAGGTAATGCTGTGACCTTGACAGCTCACAACGAAAAGAAGAGCAACTACTAGAAACAGCACGTTATCACCTATCAGTGCCTGCCCGCCCTGGACTTGCAGGGCAGATAGTTGATTTGGACTCGACGATTAGTGTTCGTCTCAAGAGTTCTCGAGTTAAGGGCTCCAGCAAACCTTTGTTGGTTGTTTGTTTTTGCTTGGCTTTCTAGCTTTGCTTGGCTCTTGACATATATGACGTTGACGGATGACTAGCTCCCGGACTTTGTGTTCCTGCCTCTCTCTCCCCAGATTTCGGTGGTGCAGAAAGTGGCTGTGTAGACTTGGTGGCACGCAAATGATGTTTGGCGTGCTGGCAGGAAAGTTGTCTCTCACTCCCTTTGTCTAAAGACATGTCAGGCGTGACAGGAAAAGCAAACATGGGCGCACGAGCGAGTGAGCGCAGCTGGTTCGCAAAACAAAGAAGCATGTGAAAATAGCCAGAGTGCATGAAATGAAGTCTCTGATCCATGCAAGTCGAGCAAGCACTTGCTCTTAAGCGAATTATGCACAGGCCGCGTGAAAGCTTCGTTTCTCCCCAACAAACTTCCGCCATCACATGTCAGAAACCACGATGTGTAAGTAAGGTGGGAAGGATGGACTTGCCATGTAAGATGGGACGGGCCCTATGCGCCTAAATGTTGTGGTTCAGGTACACAGCTTCGATCATGATTTGATGATGAGCGGGCTGATAAGCTTGGAGAGAAATTGAAATGGCTGGGTATATGTGGTTATTGGCGCTTTCTGGATCGCTTGAAGGCTATTGGTAGCCAGCCCGGTCTTGTCTTGGTGTTGCGCGGCACAGAAGTAAGTACTGCATATTACAGACTGCAGTATCATGAGCGCTTTTGTGCGAGCCACAGCAAGAAGAGCAAAGTATGACTAGATCTACGCGTGCGGCTGTGTTTATGCATATGCCACTCTAGCTACAAACACATGCACGTCATGAGGAGCGAGAGACATGTCGGTACCTATGTACATAGTTGATATCTAGAAGTAGAAGTAGCTCAACTCGGGGAGCTACGAAGGGAAGGTACCCGCTGCCCCCACTTTTTACACTGCATCAGTGCATTTTTCGAAGCTCGAATTTCTTCTGTCTTTTTTTTGTCTGAGACCGAAGGTAAACTAAGAAAACTCTAACATAGGTGGACAAAAGCAAGAAAAAAAAAGAAAGCCTCAAGCTTTGAAAGTGTGTTTTTTTTTCCTTGTATTCTTTTAAAAAAAGAACACAAAAGCTTTGGGCTCGCAACGGCAACTACCTCGCAGATTTCATGTGTGCGTGCACACATATACGTAGCACCTTCCAAGTTCAGTTCAGCACACGCACCTTGATCCGTCGTCCAAAATCCACGCTAAAAAGCCTGCCAAAGCTGCCGCGCATTTCCCACCTCTTCTTGCCTTTCCCTCTCTCTTGGTTTCTTCTTTATTTTGGCCGCAAACCCACTTCAACCAACCTTTTCTCCTGCCCTTTTCTCTCCTCTTTCTTTTTTTTTCTCCCAGTAGTTGCGGTTTTTGTGGCATTCTTAATTTGACCGTTCTTTCCTTTCTTCTTTTCCACGCCTTATTTCCTTCTTTGCGCCGGCTTCCAGTTCCGATCCGCTCTTTGCGCCCTTGCGCCGCCCGGAATTGTCTTGCCGACAACGCACTCACTCGCCTGTTCTAGATTGATCGTCTTCGAAGCTCGACAATCTCCCCGCCACACCACACCACACCAGCCCACACCACACATACACACACACACCATGAGCAGTAATCATGTGGTCCCCCAGGACCTGGGCGCTGGCCTGGTGGGCAATGGCGACTGGAAAAAGGCCCACCCCGAAGACGGCATGATCTCGTCGCCGGAGGAGTCTGAAGCGGCGGCCGACCATGCTCTGGAAGATATGGGCTACAAGCCAGAGTTGACGAGAAACCGGTCAACATGGCAGGTCGCCTTCATGTCGTTTGTGCTGGCGTCAATTCCCTACGGCTTGGCCACCACGATGTTCTACCCGCTGATCAACGGTGGGCCTGTTGACATCATTTGGGGCTGGGTCGCAGTATCGGCAATCATTCTCTGTGTTGCTGCGTCATTAGGAGAAATCACCAGTGTTTATCCTACAGCAGGAGGTAAGTCCCGCCCACTGCGCTGGCTCAGGCCAAATATCTGCATACCGCCGCCTTGCTTGATGTATCGTTACGAGTCCAACTAACCCGACTCCCCTCCAACAGGTGTTTACTACCAGTCATTTATGCTTGCCCCCCCCGCTTGGCGTCGCCTTGCCGCATGGACCACCGGCTGGCTGTATGTTGTTGGCAACGTGACCATCACTCTGGCTGTCAACTTCGGAACCACTCTCTTTTATGTGGCCTGCATCAATGTCTTCACCGACTCCGAGGGAAACGATATCTTCCCCGCCACGAAATACCAGACCTTCCTCATATTCCTGGCCATCACCATTTTCTGCAACCTGGTTTCCTCCTTGTGTAACAAGTATCTGCCTTGGCTCGATGTTAGTATCCCATTTTAGCCTGCCCAATTTATCTTGGACTTTGAACTAACCATGCGCCTCTTTGGCTCTCCTCTCCTAGACTGCCGCTATCTACTGGACATTTGCTGGCGTTATCGCTATCGCTATTTCTGTTATAGTGCTTGCCAAGGAAGGCCGCCATACCTCCAAGTATGTCTTTACCCACTTTGAGACGAACTCGGGCTGGGTTCCGGGCTGGTCCTTCTGTGTTGGACTGCTTCATGCAGGTTATGCCACCTCGTCTACTGGTATGGTCATTTCAATGTGTGAAGAGGTCCACAACCCCGCCGTGCAGGTTCCCCGCGCCATGGTCACCACCATCTTCTTCAACACCATTGCCGGCCTGCTCTTCCTGATTCCCATGGTCTATGTTCTCCCCGACATTGTCACCTTGATCAACATCCCCTCAGGCCAGCCCGTCCCCACCATTATCAAGTCGGCGGTTGGCTCTACTGGTGGTGCATTTGGCCTGCTCATTCCCATCATGGTTCTCGCCTTGATCTGCGGCATTGGCTGCACTACTGCTACCTCGCGCTGCATCTGGGCCTTTGCTCGTGATGGTGCTATCCCCGGCTCGCGCTGGTGGAAGGAGATCAACCACAAGCTCGACGTGCCCGTGAACGCCATGATTCTGTCCATGATTGTCCAGATTATCTTGGGCACCATCTACTTTGGCTCCTCTGCTGCCTTCAACGCTTTCTCGGGTGTCGGTGTCATTTGCCTGACATCATCCTACGCCACTCCCATTGCTATCAGCTTGTGGAACGGCCGCAGTCATCTCAAGAACGCCAAGTTCCCTCTCGGCAAGGGTCTTGGTATTTTCTGCAACATTGTCTCGCTGGCCTGGTCGGCCTTGGCTCTGCCGCTGTTCTGCATGCCGTCGTACCTTCCTGTTACTGCCTCTACGGTGAACTATGCCCCGGCTGTGTTTGTCGCTGCCATGGGAACCTCTGCGCTGTGGTACGTAGTATGGGGCCGCAAGAACTACACTGGCCCGCCAACCCACGAGGAGCAGTAAGTCCCGTGTAGTTCACAGGCCAGCATCTTGATACTGGCCAGCAAGATCTGGCCTGGCCAAGCCGGGGCTCTGGCTCCCACTTGCGCTTTTTCCAGACTCGGAAATCTTTCGTACATAAAGCATTTTTGGATACCCTCTATAGAGCCTATTGGCACAGCAGCACGACTCCCAGAACCATTGTTCTTGTGATGTGATAATTCCTCGGGCGTTTCAACGTTGCCGCGAGGACTTTATCATACCCACGCACACATACAGTTGGTTGGACATGCCTTTTTTATTTCTTTCTTCATCTTAGCATGAGCGCATCATCTTCAAAAGTAATAGTTAGCCCGCAGTTCGGGACCATGAATAAGAAAAAATACAATATTTTTCAACAAATAAATTCTGAAATAAATTCTGAAATAAATTCTGCCACGCTTCCTTCCGCTCCACTTTCGGCCGAATCAAGCTCTTTACGGTGTGTGCGAATCCGGCGTTTTCGGGATAACAGGGGCAAGGCTGAATCTCAAATGTTTATCGACATGTATAATCCAAGATAGAAGGCTCCCCAAGCCGAGGTAGCCTTCCTACAAGCGCGCCATGATGCGCTGCCCGTTCAATTCCTCTTTTCTGGCTCCCGCTCATGGGCGTGGCTTGTCCGAGGAGCGGCTTTTCGTTAATTGTCCGTAGTGGGGCCAAGCTACACAGACACAGGTTAGTTACCCCTCTATAAAAAGGGCCGCCCCTCTATGGCAAACGGGCAAGTGGAAAGTAGCGCGAAGGCAAGAGCTAGGAGAAAAGGAAACCGTCTTTGTTCTTTCCCACCAGTTGCCTTATTAAAATATTGTCCTTTGGCTTTTCTTCAGTCATTCTTGCCGAGTTTGTTCGTGGCCATGGACCCGCAGAAGTATCGTGAGCAGGCAACTGCTGCCATTGATGATAGTAAGAGTCACTCACCCCAAGCAGGAACTGTCTATGAGCAGTTGCCTTGCAAACTGGCTGTAGAACTAACACGGGAAACTTCCTTTCTCATTAGTCGCCAAGTACTACGAGCAGCTGCCCGATCTTAGAGTGGTCTCCAATGTATCGCCGGGTTATCTCCGCCCCCTCCTGCCAGCCTCGGCCCCGGAGGAGCCGGAGCCGTTCTCTGACATCCAGGCCGACATCCAGTCCAAAATTATGCCCGGTCTGACCCACTGGCAATCGCCCAACTTCATGGCCTTCTTCCCCGCCTCCTCCTCGCACCCTGCCATGGTTGCCGACATGTACTGCAATGCCTTTACCGGTGCCCACTTTAACTGGATCTGTTCCCCGGCAGCTACCGAGCTCGAGACCATCGTGCTTGACTGGCTTGCCCAGGCTCTTGGCCTGCCCACCTGTTTCCACAGCACGGGACCCACTGGCGGCGGCGGCGTTATCCAGGGTTCTGCCTCCGAGGCCATTTTGACTGTTATGGTCGCTGCACGAGAGAAGTACCTGAGTGCGCACATGCGCCACCTGCCCGCCAGCACGCCCGCGGAGCTCGAAGCCGTGGAGGAGGCCAAGGCCGAGCTGCGCGGTAAGCTGGTTGTTCTGGGCAGTGCCATGACACATAGCAGCACGAAGAAGGCGGCGATGGTGCTGGGCTTGCGGTTTGCAAGCGTGCCGGTGACGCGCGAGAACGGCTTTGCGCTCAAGGGCGACGAGCTGGAGCGCACGGTGCGTGAGCTCCGCGGCCGCGGGCTGCACCCGTTCTTCCTGACAGCGAACTATGGCACCACCGATGTTTGCGCCGTAGACGACTTTTCGAGTATCGCCAAGGCCCTGGAGACCCTTGCGCGCCAGTATAAGTCAGCAGACTTGAACACGCCACCCCCCGAAGACATGGCGGCAGAGAATGCCGCTGCTCTCAACCAGGATGATATGCCGGGTGACATATGGGTGCACGTGGATGCAGCCTACGCCGGCAGCGCGCTGATTCTGCCCGAGTACCAGAACAATGCAGCATCAGGCAGCCCGTCATCGCCAGCTATTTTCGAACGCTTCCACAGCTTCGACTTCAACCCCCACAAGTGGCTGCTGGTCAACTTCGACTGCTCGACGCTGTACGTGCGCCGCGCGTCGTATCTGATTGACGCACTGTCCATGACGCCTCCGTATCTGCGCAACGGATTCTCCGATGCTGGCTTGGTCACCGACTATCGTGACTGGCAGATCCCGCTGGGCCGGCGCTTCCGTGCCCTGAAGCTGTGGTTCGTCATGCGCATGTTTGGGCTCCAGGGTCTACGGGAACACCTGCGCGGCGGTATTTCCAAGGCCGAGAAGCTGGCGGAGATGCTGTGCTCCAGGACAGACCTCTTCGAGATCATCTATGGTCCGTCGTATGCGCTGGTTGTCTTCCGCCTGGCTTCAAAAAATGCGGCAAGCAAAGGTTCCCCTGAAGACGATGCGGATAGAGCAGCGAGGGGCACTAAAATGTTCGAGGCCATTAATGCTGCCGGTAGGATCTACCTGACCAGTTCCATGCCGGGGGGGCAATTTGCCATCCGAGTATCGACGGCCGTGGCCTCTATTCAAGACTCGCATATCGAAGATGCTTTTGGGATCCTGGTAAAAGAAGCCGAAGCACAGCGGTAAAATCACGTCAGTGAGATAAAATGGAGTATAGAAGTAGGGGGGATATAATATATATTTAAGCAGCTGGTATCACGCAAGGTCAAGTGAAGTCAAGTCAAAGAGAGAACAGACATAGGACTGGAGAAAGCAAGAGCACAGACGGGTCGCCGTTCAACATATATCACATATATCATGCATGCATTTCACCATCATATACTCGCTCGGCGCGGAGCCATTGTCCGCCGGAGGGCCTTTGAAGCCGCCTCGGTTTCTTCCTGTAGTGGGAGCTTTCCTTCTTTGCGAAGTTTAGCCAGGAACTCGGTGCCAAACTTGTGGCCCAAGGTGTAGA
>JAXHKQ010000407.1:0-19548 GCA_038407185.1 Chalaropsis ovoidea
GGGGGGTGGGGGGGGGGGGGAGGGGGGGTGGTTAGAAGATCATGTGCAAAGCGAAGGACGATGGATGGAGAGAATGGGGTGCGACATACCTTCAGCAGGACCATGGAAGAGACCTCCTGGGGGGAGAAAGACTTGGTCTCGCCGAGGTACTCAACCTCGACCTTGGGGGCACCATCGTCATCGACGATCTTGAAGGGCCAGGTCTCGGCATCCTTCTTGACGGTGGGGTCATCGAAGCGGCGACCGATCAGACGCCTGTGGTTGGGATGTTAGCTGGTTTTGTTCTTGGCTTCCTGTGTTTGCTGCGTTGCGCATATACAAAAGCCACCACTGTGTGTGGATTTGCGTGGCAACGGTCTCGCCAGAGCGAACAAGAGGGAGATCGGAATATCACGTACTTGACATCGAAGACGGTGTTGGTGGGGTTCATGGCAGCCTGGTTCTTGGCAGCCTCACCAATCAGACGCTCCTTGTCGGTGAAGGAAACGAACGAGGGGGTGGTGAAGTTACCCTGCTCGTTAGCGATGATCTCGACATTGGTACCTTCGTAGGTGGCCACGCAAGAGTAGGTGGTACCTGTATACAGCGTGTTAGCATCGATGTCCAGAGAGAGAGAGAGAGAGGTTGATGGCTCGCGGCCGGCGATAGTTTGCGAATTTTGAGGGTAAGCAGAAAAAAAATCTTTTTGTGCGTCTTATCTCGCAGAGCAGACGGGAGGGGTAGAGCGAGAGTGAGTGACAGCGCAGGCTATCAACAGCAGCGCGGGAAGAATTGAGATGGAAGCGTACCCAGATCGATACCAATGGCACCGTCGTAAACCTCGTCAGCCATTTTGATATATGTGGTGTCGTTAAAAGATCGACAAAATTTTCAACAACTCGTAGATGTTGCTGAAGAGAAATGGAAGAATGGCGAGATGGGAGGAAGATGGTTATATTTTGACCTCTGGACGACGGACAGGAAATTTTTCTTCGCTCCTTCTGCCACCAGCCAGACCAAACTTTTTTTTTTTGGTGGGGCCTGGCGTTTCGTTGTGAAAGAACCCCGCCATTGGCCGTGGAAGAACCTGCAAGTACTTAGTGCCCTGATGCGCACCAAAACTTGGAGGGGCTGGCGGCCAAAGGTACCTCGGAGTGACAAATCGGTGGCCACAAGCCCTATCTTATCGGACAAAAATATCCGGGCACGATGGCCACCAAACTAAACAAGCACGGGTTTCTAGTGGCTAGTTCTGTGAGCGCCACACGGCTACGCCTAGCTCCGCCACTGGTCCCGACCTCCCAGCCACATGTGAGGTTTGATCCCTGCTCGATGTCGCCAGTCTCTGGCAAACTTTGATAATAGCATTAAATGAGGCTAACAATAGCAACAAAATGCACGGTGGGGTTTTTTTCACGCCATTATCCTGCGCCGGGGACGTCTTTGTTGGCTTTTTGGTAGTGGATACATGTGCAGCCAGGCTTGGTTGGTGTGATGTGGACGACGCCGAGACGTACTCTATGCCCTGTCGTTTTCCCCTTCTTTTTGGGCCCTTCTTTTTTGACCCCTCTATTGCCTGGAAAGGGTGCAAGTGCGAGGCGCGCATGTCTGGCAAGGGCCTAGCAAACGAGAAAACAAATGCACCAACTGCCAACTTGGGCTGTTGCAGTGGTGTGCTGGCCGACGTTCTAGGCCAAGGCCCCGCTGTAACAAAAGTAAGGCGGACCGTCTCCGCCTTGTTATGTATAGAGTAAACCTCCTACGTAACATCATCAACATCCACACACACACACACATGTGAATACGTATATCTGCCCCTCTCGGATCATCACGATCCGTGTTTGTTTTTATTCATGAATCATTTGCATGGCTTTCCATCGCCATAGTACCCCTTTCCCTCTAACCCTAGAAACCTGCCTCCAAAATGGCACCACTAGCGACTGCTCCCCAACAGCTGCTCGTGGTGCTCAACCCCAATCGTCGCCGCGTGCTGCTCACGCTGATCCACGATATCGTTTCTCATATGAAATTGCAGCTTATCCTCGAGCCAACCGACAGCGCAAAATTTGAAAAGGGGGGCGACCGTCCTAGAGTTGACGGCGACGACGATGAGTCTGGGACTAGCTTGCAGACTAAGAAGCAGAGGCCGCCGTCGCCGCCGCCGCCGTCGCCGGGAGCCCCGGGGGGCCCGGTACACGGGCTCATGGCAATTCGAGAAGCCGCACACATTCATTTTGACGAGTGGAATCACGATTTCCTGGAAAAGCTTCGGGAACTCATCACCCAGCCCGATGAGCCAAAAGTCCAGGTTGAACGACGAAACAGAAGTGAGCGTCTGGCCGCCGCAAAGGCAAGGCGCAGGGTCAGCTCCGCAACGGAGGCTCGGTTTGCCGCGGATGCTGCGTCTCTCAAAGCATCATACAAGGCGTTTCCTAGTAGCTTGAATGCCATCTCTGTCGACGACCGTAAAGAAATTCTCAGTTGTCTATTGCTATTTCAGCTTGCAGGTGGCAGCTACTCCGCCCATGCCTCAGTTTTAATGCGATATCTTGCCTCGTCTCTCGATCTACCGCTTTCTGTGCTGGCCACCGAAGAGAAAGAAGTTGCCGAGTCTCTAATCAAGGCATCCGCTGAACAACGAGCCATGAGTGCCGATGCAGAGACCAAACGACGACGCCAGCGCAACGAAACCGATCGAATCTGGAAGGTTGGCCTTGCATCTGTTGCTGGTGCTGCTGTAATTGGCATTACAGGAGGCCTCGCTGCCCCTATTGTTGCTGGGGCTCTTGGAGGTCTCATGGGAACAGTTGGGCTTGGCGGTGTTGCAAGCTTCCTAGGCGTATTTTGGATGAATGGGGCCCTCGTCGGGGCGCTGTTTGGTGCGTTTGGGGCTCAAATGACGGTAAGGCTTTTGCTACAACCCACCATCCACTATCCACCATCCACCATCCACCATCCACCATAAGAACGCCGCGCTAACATGGACACAGGGGAAAATGATGGACAAGTATGCCAAAGAGGTCGAGGACTTCAAGTTTCTCCCTCTCCACGAAGAGAACGTCGACGAAAGGACTTCGCGCAGATTGCAAGTTACCATAGGCATTAATGGATGGCTGGAATCTGAAGATGATGTGACAAAGCCGTGGAAATGTCTGAGTGACGACACTGAAGCCTTTGCGCTGCGCTATGAAATGGCCTCCCTCATCGCTCTCGGGACAGCTCTCAAGGGACTTGTTGGGTCATATGCCTGGAAAGCTGTCAAGGTCGAGATTCTCAAGCGCACTGTTCTAGCCAGTCTCTGGGCTGCGCTGTGGCCTGCTTATATGCTAAGTATGGCTACGAATGTTGACAACCCCTTCAATCTCGCCCGTAACAGGTCTGACAAGGCTGGCCAAGTGCTTGCTGATGCCCTCATCAACAAAGTCCAAGGAGAACGGCCCGTGACACTAGTTGGCTACTCGTTGGGTGCGCGAGTTATCTACTCGTGCCTCAAGTCCTTGGCCGAAAGAAGAGCTTTTGGCCTTATTGATACCGTCGTGCTGATTGGCGCGCCGACACCATCGGACAGACCGGATTGGCTTGCAATCAAATCCGTTGTTGCAGGAAACATCCACAACGTATACTCTGAAAACGACTATATCCTCGGATTCATGTACAGGACGGCTAGTCTTCAGCTTGGCGTCGCTGGACTCCAGGATATCAAGAATGTCAAGGGAGTCGTGAACATGGATTTGACCAATTCTGTTAGCGGACATCTGAGATATCCCCGCATCGTGAACAAGATCTTGACGCGCTGCGGCTTCATCAATATCGAAGGAGGCGAGGAGCCAATCGAGCAAGATGAGGAGATAATCGCTGTTTCTCAAAAGAATCAGGATACGCCGTCTCTGGAGGAGGAGGAGGGTACTCCACCGCCGCCTCCCCCTCGGCCTAAAGCACCGCCAGTCGGTGTTTCTAAGCAGCCCGAAGTTCATCCAGATCCTGATGTTGAGCTTCCTGATCCCGAGCTACACAAATCCCCGTCCAAACCAGACGATGATGCAGAGAGGCCTCCTTTGCCTATTCGCCCTAGCTTCCAAGTCCAGCAGCAGCAGCAACAACAACAACCACGCTCCTTTCGACGCGGCGGCGCAGGTCCCAAGAATCTGCTAGCCGATATTTCCGGTCTTCTTGCAAACAACCTCCTCGCCGGGAATAAAATCCGGTCAAGCCCGTTACTCTCTCGCCGCCAAACCACGCAGCCTGGAAGATCAACTGACATGCTCGAGGAGGAACCAGAGAGACCACCCACTCTTCCCAGACGGCCCGTTATTGACAATATTATACCTTCTTCTCCCCGGCTACACAGAAGTACCACGGCACCTGTGAACCCCGTGAGCGCAAGGACTTCTGCTGGTGGTGGTGGGGACATTCCTCCCAGCTCGCCTGTGCATCCGTTCTTGCGCAACTCTCCTCGGGCGTCCTTTTCATCTTCGCGGGGCCCTCTAAGTCCCTTTGCCAGCATGTTTTCTTCAACGAATTCCGTGCGTGAGGAAAGTGACGACGAAGGTCACGGAGGCGGTATTGTCATGGTGGACAACGATAAATAAGTATTATGCATATGTCGCGAATTGAGATGACGGTGGTTATAAGGAGTTGATATAAGGGAGGACAGTGAATTGGAACTACATGTTTCCTGTTGGTTTTAATGCAAGCAAATGCATGCACTTTTCACCTTGGCAGTGCGTGTGTCGTGCATCTTGTCTGGCCATATTATAACGGATACACGAAGGCAAGCTAATCCCACTCAGTGTGAAGCCCCTTTTGCTACGTGACGAAAATCAATGGGATGACGATATCTGACGTCACACAAACCTGTTTCTAACTTTCTTGTGTAACACAGACATCTATGGACCAAAATTAAGCAGGGAGACAACGAGCTGCAGAGGCTTTTTTCTGGCAGTATTACTGATTATACATAGACAGAAGAGAAGCTTCGTGTCGGGCAGCACAGGGAGGAGGAAGAGGGGTAGACGGGACAGAAGCCCTAGTGGTGCCCCTCCAAATCCAAGCCGCTGAAGGTAGAGGGCGTTAAGGCCATAGAAACTTGAACATACAGTGTAGTTGGAGGGCAAATCACAGCAATAGGGATAGAGATCATTAACATAGGGAACGGGCTGACGTTGAATGATGCAGAGCAAGGGAAAATGGTCAAACGCCGACTGTGTCACTACGCAGAATATAGAGAGACATGACTTGCATTCCTGGATACGGAATTGCAGGGTGTTTAAACGGACTTTCTAAGAAGCATAGAGTCGGAGATTCATGGCTGTGAATAAGGCTCGAGGGGCAATCATAATTGGCCCAATATACTTCTTCGGGCACGAGGCAACGGTGCTGTACGTACAAATGCAGGCGCGCAGCACTTGCAGCTCTGGATCTCACATATGTCCCCCCACGCACCCACCCTCAGCATGCCGTGCCAGGCTGTACAGCGCGATGCGGTGGGAGGGGGAGGCGGAGTCTGCATCTCTGTATAACTGAAACGGGCGAGTGTGCAGACGCAGCAGCGAGATTGGGTGTTGGATTTCTGGCGGGACATGTCTATGTACGTACATACCTGCAGCCGTCGCTCCCTTGAAGCTGGAGGCTGGCGCAGTCTTCTTCTTGTTCTTGTTCAGGCGGTGATGTGTTGTTCGTGATTCATGCGGATCTGGTGGAAGGGGCCGGAGAGTGCTCTGGGAGGCCGTCCAAGCTTTATCCAAGGACAATACCAACAAACAGACAACTGACGTGTGGATTTTTAGGGCGTTTTTTTTTATGATGCTGTGGGCCCCACTTCTTCACGTCAGTGGAAAGGTAAAAAGAAACGAAGGGAATAAAGAGGTAGACGTAGACCACAGCACATACACACACACAGTTCGCTTGCATTCTGCAAGAGATTAAGTGAGTGCATGTATGTGATTATGTATGTACACAAGTACTAAGCACGCGGGAGAACATCGGGAAAAAAAGGTACAAAGCAGCTGCTCAACAAAAAAAAAAGTCCCTGGAGGTTTCTTCAATCTCGCAAGATCCCTTTGGGTGTCTCAAGCTGAAATCAGACTGTGTAGAAACCTGGCGCTTCTTCTGTTAGGGTCTGCAAATGTCAAGGGTTTGCAGGGTTTACGAATGGTAAGTCGAAACGCCCCTTGGCTTTAACGACAAAGGCAATTTCCACGCTGCCATTTTGGGCACTAGCCGCAGGCTGTGGGCTCTGAAGCTGGACAAGTAAGTACACACACAATTCTGCATCAATCAAATCAAGCTTATCTGGGTTGAATCAGTGACAAAAATTTATAGGCGGAGGAAAGAGCGACAAACGCTCCGAGGTAAGACAGCGAGGGGGGGGGCGAGGACTAGTAGATGTAGAGGTACCAGCAGATGTAGAGGTACTTGCATGTACCAAGAGGTACTTGTAAGGGTTGGTTTTTAGTTGGAAGCTGGCTAGACCTCAGGAAGCCCTCTGAAAGAAGGCCCCTAAAGCCCTGGAAGAAGGCCCCTAAAGCCCTCTGGAGGCACTCTAAAAAAAGGCGCCTAAAGCCCTGAAAAAAGGCGCCTAAAGCCCTGAAAAAAGGCCCCTAATGACCTCTGAAAGAAGACCCCCTAAAAGGGTCCTCATTAAGCTTGTCTTGTTGGTCCCTGGCTAAGAGCTGCTCTAGCTCTAGATCGCCACGCCAAACCCAAAGCTCCAACGCCAACCTAACGCCAACTCTTCTGCACTTGTCTGAACGTGCAAGATTAAAGTCAATCCTGGAGGGGGGCTTTTTCTTTGCCAATGGATTGGCCTGTACTGGTTGCCCTCTTGGCCCCTGACTGAAAATCTCGGCCTCAATTTCAGGCGCTCACCTCCTCTTTTTCTTCTTCGTCATCTTCCCCCGGATTTCTTGTCGAGTCTCTTCTTTTCTTTCTCTCTCTTCTGTTCTGTTAATTTCCTTTGTGCTCGTGCTCGCGATAGTAGCGGCCTTTACTTCTTCACTCGTAGTATGTAGGAGTATTGGTAGATGTGCTTCTGCTCTGCTGCCGTTCACCCTTCTATACATTCGCTTACACCTGTTCTCGTTGACATCCCTTATTTATTTTATTTTTAGTCTTTTCTCCACTGCTGCTGCATCATCTTGCTTTCTGCAGTCTCGATCGTTAAGCAACCTTCATTTTTGTCGCTCGTTTTTTCTTCATTTTTTTCTTCTATTTTTTGCTGGTACTCCTGTGTACCGGTACCTCCCTCTATCAAGCTGCATCACGGCCTCTGGTACAGTACAGCACGCCACGGTACAGGTGCGATCAAGCATCGGAGCGACTCTTCCCCCTTAGCGGACTGTTCGATCGTCCCTTTGACTCTGTAGGACACACGCTCTTTTTCTTTTTCTTTCTCTTTTTCTTCCTTTTCCTCTCTTTTTATCCGCCCCGGCTTCACTTTTTCTTCTTCCACATCTCGTACAAGTTCAGCTTTCAGGCCGCCTCCCATCGTCCAGTCACAGTTCCTCCTGTTGTACTGGTAGCACGCAGCCCAAACTAAGGCGCTACTTCAGGCCTCCTTATCGCATGATAATAATGATATTTGCATCGGGATTTTTGTACCTTTTCTAAAACGACGCCGCCTTCTATTTTTTCTTTCCTTTTTTGTTCTTCGCCTTTTTTCTCTTCGCTTCTTTTTTTCTTCTATTTTGCTGCAATTCTTTCCCTCATTTTTTCTTCATTTTCTTTTCTTTTTTTTTTATATTGCCTGCGCGATCCTTCCATTTAGGCCCGCCCCCCTTCCACTATTGCGGCATCAACGTCACAAGAAAAAGAAACTACCTTTCAATCTTGCGATCGTGGTTTCCTGCTTCCACCAAGTAGTGTATACATACATCCACACTTACACACCACCACCACCACAGCCGAAAGCACAAGTACCAGTACACGGCCACCTTCTTGCTGTGCCCTCCCTCCACGCTCCAGGTAAGTACTTACGTTCTTCCCGCGCCGCACCGCACGCAGTTACCCCCCTTCCCCTTCGCACCTTCCTCTGCCGCCTCATATTCAACTTTTGTGCGCCAAAGGGCTTTGAAAATAATTTCGTGCATTTATTTGCCTTAAAATTCTTTTTTTTTTCCCTCTTCCGCTTCCTTTTTTTCCTGTTTCAATTCTTCAGTCTTTTCTATTTTGCAGCTTCACTTTTTTTTTTCTCAAGTGACAGTCCAATCCCTCGGTCGCCCCTGAGACAGGCTTCTAGCCAAAATCTAGCGCTGCCGCTCTGTCGCCCAACTATCAGTGTCATTTCTTTCTGCCGTGGCCTTTTTCTCTGGCCTCTCTTGGCCGCAGCTAACTAACCAGTGGCCTCTTCTCGCCAATTCTCACCATAGCTTCACCACGACGAGAGCCCTCCGTTCTACAAGTCCAAACTTCCACCTCCAGTCGCCTCCACTATGCCGGGTCTCTTCTCGCGCCTTTCTGGCCGAGATGGCAAGAAAAAGAAGGCCGGCCTCAATGACGCCGCAGGCCAAACCCTCCCCAAGAAGCGCTGGGAAGATGCTTGGGCCAGAACATCTGTCGAGCCTGAAGAAATCCAAGAGCTCATCAGACGCTGCACCGAGGAGCTGAAATCGCGAGGTACGTTGGCGATTGCTTGCCCCGCCGCCCGGCAACACAGCCCGCGACGTCCATGAACTAACAGTGTATCCCCGACTCTCTAGCCCTCGACCTGCCCTTCTTCCTTCTCCCCTTCCGCCCAACCTCGAATCCCAGTGCTGTGCGCACCTTCATCCGCCGCTTCTTTGACCCTTCCATGGGGCTCAAGAGCGACAATCTGATTCAAGAGCTGCGCATGACTGATCCCATGGTATGTTTGCATACACACCCGCAGTCCATATGTGTAACACAACCCAAAACTAACCCCGAACCAGGTCATTTGCGGCATTGTCAAATGGTGCTGGTCGCGCATGTCTGGCGGTGTTGTAGGCTGGGAGGTCTACGAGCTCTTCAAAGTGGGCGAACAGGGTAAGTTTGTGGCCCCCCATGACAAAGAACCGACGTTGGTGTAAACTGCCGCCCTCAGAAGCAACAGTGCTCTAACTAAATTACTCTGCAGATTCCGGCTTGGCCCGCGATTCGTTCAAGACCTTTATCCCCCTCAGCGCCGAAAATGGCGCCCGGTCTTGCATCATATTCGACTTTTTCGATCTTCTGTCAGCCATTGCCGCTCACGCCAAGCTGAACGGCATGGGCGGCCGCAAACTCTCGCGCATGGCGTCTTGGTGGACTTTTGAACACAAAGACACCGGCAATGGCTTTGACGGGGGCTACAAAGTCTTCCTAGAGTAAGTCAAACCCCAAGCATATGCCACTTTGACCTGCATGCAGCTTGCATGCTTCTGCTTCAAACCGCACGCTACACATCACATTGCATACACGTACTAACCGGGCTCCGCCAAACAGTGCTGCCGATGCCACCAGCCATCTCTTCTTCGCCTACCTGCGCTCGCTTGCGCCTTCTGCCCCTCGCGCCGGCATCTCGATTCTGCCCATGTCCATGCAGAAGCTGTTGGAAGAAACCGAATACCCGCCTCAACGACCCAATCTTCTGCAGTACAGAACCCACAAGATTGCCATGCATGTCGATGCCGTTTCCCCCACCCCCTTTGCTCTTCTCCGCAGAGCCAAGCACTTTCAGTTCCGCGAGACCGACAAGGGCCTGCAAGCATACTCCGAGTTTGAAGACCCCATCATGGCCCTTACCGAAGAATGCCGCCGTGTGCTCAAGGCCATCTCATCCATCAACCAGTCCCAAGTTTCCAGCTCCAAGATCTCTACTAGTTTAAGAGATGCCTCTTGGTCCCGATTCGAGGATCTCGGCTTCTCAACCACCATGGACGAGGATGAGGACGATGACGACAAGAATGCTGTAGCGCGTCGCCCCCCTATGGGACTGCGCACCCATCCCGCCTCGGGTAGCGCTGTCAACCTGGGCCGCCCTACCACCCCTTCTTGGGCCGATTTCATGTCTTCTGGATTTGACGATTCCGCCAATGGCAACGCGCCCAACCTCTTACTACCCCCCGACAAGGTTCTGCCTCCCATCGAGACGACTGTTCGCCAACAACACAGCTCTCAATCGCACCACCCTCGACTGGAAAGCGATTTCCAGGCCATAGAACCTGGCGAGCTGGCTAGTATCTCTGCCATTGAGCTAGACGACTGCTTCTGGTGGGTGTGGATCAGCAGTCTGGGCCCCGAGGAAACCTCCATCCGCAAGTCTTCCTTTGGTCGCTGTGCCGTCATCGAGACCGAAATCAAGGCTGCTCGCTGGCTTGTGATTGAAGAGCTCGTTGCCGGTGCCGGCCCTGACCCCGAGGAGGGCGCGTACATTGCCGAGAAAAAGGGCTTTTTCAGCTGGACTCGTAGAGGCAGATTGAGTAGAAGCAAGTCGACAGCCACCAAGCCAAGCCAGGATAAGTCGCTGGGCCAGGTGAACCAGCTGAGCTATAGCAAGACCAGCATTGGCCCTGACCAGCAAGCGCGCATCCAAGCTGCTGCTGCCCAGCTTCAGGCGAAACAGAACGAGGAGCGCCAGAAACTGCTGGCCCCTCCCGTCCGCCGCGGCCGTACTGATTCAGAGCTGCTCCAGGAAAAGACCAACAGTATGATGACTATGCAGACCGCTCTTGTTAGCGAGGCCTCGTCTGCTTTGAAGTGGGCGAGCAAGTATGACAAGGATTCTATCCGGGGTGAATACATGACCAACAGCCAGGCTGGCAAGGGCGAAGGCCATTTGAATGTCACTGGATCCCAGCTGGGTCCTAGTTCCGTCAGTGTCGTGCCTTCTGTTGCAAAAGAGGCGCCCCAGGAGCGCGTAGAAACACCCGAACCTGTGCCTGTAGAGCCCGTTGTTTCCGCCCCTCCCAAGCCCAGCACCGAGGTTAAGCCCGCGCCTGCTCTGAAGTCTGCTGCTCCTGCCAACACCGAGCCCAAGAAGATCAGAAAGCTACAGAGAGTCGCTGTTGCCGAAAACCATACCATCATCCCGTCTCCTACTATCGAGAAGCCTTCCAGCGGTGGTGGCCTCAAGAAGCTTTTCAGCCGGAGGAACCGGTCGTCGAAGCTGCCTGAAAATGCTGCCACCGAGGTCAACACGCTGCTTAAGCAGACTGAGAAGCCCCTGGCTTCGCCTACTTCGGTTATCAAGGAAGCTCCCGCTCCCATCTCCAAGGACGTGCCCGATCCGACCCCCGAGGCCGTTGTTGAGGCCGATCAACTCGAAATCGCCGAGCCCGCGCCTGTGGACAAGACCATCTCCGATGCTCCTGATGCTCTGCCCGTGAATGCGCCCACTGATGCTGCTCCTGCGCCGGTGGTCTCCCCTCTTCCGAAGCAAGACAAGGCCGAGTATGAGGCTTCCGACGACGGAATCAACACCGACGACGCCAACGAAGCTCGCCAGGAATTCGCGCGCTTCGACCAGGGACCCCTGGAAGACCAGCCGGCCTTTGTCCCGGAAAGCGATTCTGACGATGCCGCGCCTCCTCCCATCCCCCGCCACGCCCGCAGCCCGGAACCCGCAGCCTCGCCCAAGCCCAAGGCTGCCGAGACTGCGGACTCGCGCGCCGAGTTCGAGGATGAGCGCTGGGCCCGTCTGCGGCGCAACGCCCAAGAGCGTGCGCTCCAGCGCCAGCGTCAGCACCCTCCCAAGCCCAGACCGGCCCCGGCTCCCCGCGCGAGCGACATGGATGACGATACCAGCGGCGAAGAGAGTAAGTCCACTTCTGTGTAACCTATGACACGACGGCTACCCAGAATACAAGAAGACGTGTTTTTTTGCTAACAACTTGGTACCTACAGCGATCGAATCGCGCGTTGCGCGCATCAAGGCACGCGTTGCCGAGCTCACAGGCAACATGGAGGGCGTTTCCAGCCCCGGTGTAATGGCTCCCCCCGTCCGCCACTAGAGAGGCGAGACGGACGAGGCCCTTTCTCCCGCTGCGACCGCTGCCGCTGCTATCTCCGCTGCCACCTCCGCTACCGCTTCCGCCACCTCCGATCCCGCCCCCGCCCCCGCCGCGGCTCCCGCCAATCCATCCCGCACGTCGACATCGCGAGTCTCGCGCGCGCGCCGCTTCACGCACTGGTCCTTCTGCCACCGGGCGTCGCGGCGCCGCGCCAGCTCGCTGTGAACAGAAGACAAGGGCGACAGGCGGCGGGTGTTTCGGCTCGGCCGACGCACTCGCCCTCCCTGGTCTTCGGCCTCTGGTCTGCGATGCGATGCGATACATTCATTCCATGGCTTCTCTGCTGGACGCCGCCGGGGCGAGGCGACGCGAGGACCCAAAAAAAAAAAAAGAAACAACACCTACGATCTCACACTCTCTCTCTGTCCTCTTTTTCTTTCTTTCTTCTTTTGCTGTTCTCTCTTTTGTCGTATCCGTTCTGTATTGTCTCTCTCTTGCCTTTCCTTGCCTGCCTCGCCTTTTGCATGCGTTGCTGCGTTTTGTCTGCCCTCCCTCGCATTTATAAGCCGCGGGAACTCATGAGGTGTTTTTTTTCTTTTTTTTTGTTCTTTTCTTTGTCCTTTTCCTCTGGCGTTTTCCTCCCACTCGTGATTCTTTTGTCTTGTCTTGTCTCTCCCTCCGTTTCTTTTCTCTTGTATGTTGACTTCACCTCCTCGCCGTGTTTCCCTAATCCCTGATATTTTATTTCTTGTTGCTCTTTTTCTCTTCTTTGTCTGCTTGATTTATTTATTATATCATTTCCGTTCTGTTTTGTTTTTTCTTATATCAACACGTTTTCTTTTTCTCCTTTGTTTTTTTTCTCTCTTTGTTGCTCTCACTTATTCGTTCTTTTCTTCTCTTTTAGTCTACAAACTTTTACTTAGTCTTTTTAATGGATTTTGCAAAACAAAACAAAATAAAATATCCTGAAAAAGACCCGAAAAAGACGGAAAAAAAGCCTCCAAATCGTTTCTGCCCACGGTATCCAAAAGTATTATGTATTGATTATACGGACGCCGCATAGCTTCGCAGGCCGCATGTTGTATGTAAGTGTAGTATCTCTGGTGCCAGCAGACACATGTTTGGTATCGTATGATGTCATATGCTTTTTTGTTTCCCTCTGTACACATCCCGCGTCTGCCACACTTACTGCGACAGCAAAGTCGGGGCCTTGATTTCCGTGCCCTTGACCTTCTCGAGACCCTCGCCGCCCTGCAATATGTTAGCGATGCGTTCATTGAGAGTAAAAGCAACCCTAGAAACTGAGCCCAACTTACATAGCTGGTCAGAGGAGAAACCTCCACGCCAGAGTCTGAGCCCTCGGCAGTAACAGTAGCACCCGCGGCCTCGACCCAGCGACGACCCTGGGCCATGATGTCGGCGCGAGAAGTATCCGGGTCGTCCTCGCCAGTGCCACGGGCATTCTTGAGGGGCGAGAACTCGTCTTCACGGCGAACCTCCATGCAGGCGAACTTGTCGAGGCTGAGCAGGGGGAACACGTCGAACACAAACTGCTCCAGCTTGACGCCATTAGGCTTGGTCGGCTTGATGACCTCGCCAGTGGCCAAGTCGACGTAGGGGATCTTCTTGCGGGCGACGTGGTGGGGCAGCTTGTCGGCCCACTGGGGGATAGAGGTCAGGAAGTCGAGCGAGTAGTAGTGGTTGACAATGTTGGCGGCGCGGAAACGCAGCACGCCGGGCTGCTTGGGGTCCTCCTGGTTGGCCGTGTTCTCGTCAATCTCCGAGTACTCGACAACATCGGGCTTGCCGTTCTTCAGCAGAATCAGGCCAACGCTCTCAGTGGGGGCACGCTTGCGCACCACCTTGGTGGCAATATCAACCTTCTTCTCAGCAGCAAAGCCAATGAACACGGGATCAGCGACCTTGACCAGGCAGTTGTCGACGCAGTAAGTGTGCACGTGCTCGATTCCGCGCTTCTTCATGTCGTCCAAGACACCCGAAGCGACCAGGGCAGCGTAGATGCCACCGTTGCCATCAGGGGCCACGGCAACCTTTCCGGGGGAGTCCATGAGGATCTTGCCATCGTTGGAAATGCAAGGAAGCACGCCCTGCTCAAAGGCAGTGACGTTCTCCTCCTTGAGGCCAAAGAAGCTGTTCTCGCGGAAGAAGGCTTCGGTCGGGCCGCGCGTGGGGCCGCTGGTCATGACATACCACGGCACAGTCACGGCGTCGGCGGCCTTGTCCGACACCTGGGCAGCAAGCTGCTCCACGCGGCGGATGCGCTCGCCCTGGATCTGGAAGAGAGACTTTTTGCTGGGCAGGCCAATATCGAAGCAGCCCTTGGGCGCAGAGCTGCCGAGACGAGTGCCCTGGCCTCCGGCCATCAGCACAACAGCCACCTTGTTAGAGGCAATCAGCTCCAGGCCAGACTTGTACCAGCGGTCGATATCGGCGGGGGCAGAGTCCATAATAGAAGCGGTGGCATTGTCGGGGAGGGGCTCGAGGGTGGGCGTGGCGCTGGGCTCGGTGGGAGGGGGGTGGAGCGCAGCGGTAGCAAGGTCGTTGATGCGCGAAGGAGAGAAGGCAGCCAGCTGCTTGAGCAGAGCCTCCTGCTCGGCAGCGGAGAGTGTGTCGAAGAAGGTGAAGACTTGGCCCTGGCCAGCCTTCTCGTAGGACTCGCGCAGCGAAGAGGACATTGTGTGTATGTGGGAGAGGGGGGGAGGTGTGAATTAGAGTACGTGGGAGTGTGTAATCGAGGGTCGCAGGCACGGCCAAAGCAGACAATTGTCGAGATGATGGTAGGTAATTGGGTGAGGGGAGAATTCAATGGCTCAGAAATTAATACAGAGGAAAAGAAAGAGAGGAGAAAAGAACTGCAGCAAAGCAAGTGCGCGGTGAGCCTTTAAGAAGCAAATTGTGTGCTTAGTGCCAAGTTGTTACTTCTTGCCTTTGGATTCCAGGGCGGTGTGGTGGATGCGGCAGCAGCAGCTTAGCAGGTAGCAAGTACTACTCTGGGAACCCGACGTGGTTGGGCAATAACCTTCAGATCCTGAAATCCTCGCAAGTGAAGCGACTGTTACGAGGGGCCAAATTTATGTGCGTATATAAGACAACGAGATGAGGAAAGAAATGAAAAGGCTGGCTCGTTGAAGGGCCAGCTGGGTATCACGAAGGTTACAGCGCATGCAGAGAGATGCGACGATATGGAACTTGTGCTGTGTAGCAACTTGGCCTCAGCCAATACATGAGGATACAGCGGCGCTCTTGCTGGCTGGCTGTTGAGACTTTGAGGCTGGATGTAGCAACTTCTGTACAAAGAAAACAAACAAACAAATCAGCTAGCTAGCTTGCTAAGCTCCACAAGCCGTAGTTACCTCTACCTGCGCCCCAGAGCTGCCCCTCTTTGGCCTGCTCCTTCCTACCTACTGCGCGTTCCCCACCCCTTGAAGGGAACTGAGCCACAAACGAAAAAGAAAGGGAAAGGGAAGTGGCCCTTTTCTGTTGCCCGGCCTCTTGGAGCAGTTGCCCGGTGGGGTTGGAGGACTCCGTCCGTACTTGCTTCTTCGTGAACCGAGCCAAGGCGGGGACATGGGAACACCAAAATAAGACACGTAGGGCTGAGTGAGGGCGGGCAGAGCCACCTCCTTGTGTGGTTGCTTTTCCGTATTATAATTCCCTGCGGCAGGGTATTTTCAATATATGGAAATCATTGGACAGCAGGGAGTCATGAAGTTAAGTACAGCTTGTCAAAAAAAAACAAAAAAAAAAAAAGATTGGGTGTGTTCTCACCAACCGAAATCGAATCGGTGACCTTTCGATGGCAATTCTTGCAAGTTACAGTCGAACGTGATAACCAACTACACCATGGTGAGTTTCGACAGTGGTTGACCACTGCGCATGGTTTGTTGACGGCGGTCCCGCAATAATGGTCTATATTTCTTACAGAACCCTCTTTTAAACAGATTGTCTCTTCGTCGTATTTCAACGTTGACTGGTACCTTTTTTTCACCCAAGACAAGAACAACACATTGACTACCATCTGTCATCCGTCATCCTCCTAGTCAGAATGCACAGCCCAAAAGCCGAGGCCGAGACCGACACGGCATCGTCGTTCGCCGGGAAGCTGGACCTATCTAGCTTCACATTTACCGATACCACAGTACACCGGAGTTCCCATCTTGTCAAGTCCGTCTCGGATCCGACCCTGAACCCCACTTTATCTGTTTCATCCCATGTATCCAAGCGGCCTCTTGCCGTGCTCGAGCAGAGACGCCAAGACAGCACCACCACCACCACCTCTTCACCATCCTCACCCAAAAAGAAGAAACGCAAGAGTGTGCCGGCGAGCTACGCCCCGCCCTCGCAATACGCCCACTTGAATCTGCTCCCGGATGTCCTCGGCCCGGACCTGCTTGTGCTCTTCGTGGGGCTCAACCCAGGCGTCAGAACAGCCCACAGCGGCCACGCCTACGCCCACCCGTCAAACCTGTTCTGGAAGCTACTGTACTCCAGTGGCATCACGCCGCGGCGGTGTCAGCCTGCGGAAGACCGGGACATGCCGGCGCTGTACCGGCTGGGCCTGACCAACATAGTGGCGCGGCCAAGCCGCAACGGCGCCGAGCTGAGCAAGGCCGAGATGGATGCCGGCGTGGAAATACTCGAGGAAAAGGCGCGCCAGTGCAGACCCGAGGTCATGTGTATTGTGGGCAAGAGCATCTGGGAGAGCATCTGGAGGGTTCGACATGGGCGCGGGATCAAGAAAAGTGAGTTCCGGTATGGGTGGCAGCGAGAGACAGAGAATATGGGGGTCGTTTGTAAGACGGAGGAAGAGGACGGGTGGACGGGAGCAAAGGTGTTTGTTGCGACAAGCACAAGCGGACTTGCGGCGACGTTGAGCCCGGCAGAAAAGGAGCAGATCTGGAGAGAGCTGGGCCAGTGGGTGGAAGAGCGACGGGAGGAAAGACAACAAGATGCAGGCAGTGGGTGACAGTGCGCCGGAGACAAGCCAGTAAATTCACTTATATGCAGATATTCAACGAAGAGGGCCATCGACATTTACTGAGGCAATAGATGCCCTGGGCATGTTTGTATACAGACTCAGAAGGTTGAATGAAAAAAGGACAAAGGGAAGATATCACGACATTCCCCAGAAACATATGGCGTGCGCCTTGGTAGAGCTCCGAGTTATGAAGGCATAGATAAAGACAAAGCAAAGAGAACAAACGAACGAACGAACAAATCTGGCCAGGAAGAACAAGTTTTGAGTAATATGGTGAGGACAGACAAGAGCCACTGTGAAGAAGTGTTGAGCCACTTGCATGTTCCCTCAAGTTTAGCTTCACGATGGCATTAAGAAGCCCATTGCAGACTACACCCATCAGGCGTCTGCTGTAGATTCTGCAGTCGTTTCTGCCTCGTTCTCCTCGCTTTCCTGCGCCTTGACCGGAGAATCTGTCTTCTCGGACTCCTCGACCGGCTTTGCCTCGGGTTTGGCTTTGTCCTCTTCTTTATCTTCGTGGATTTTGACCTCCGGGCTATCAGCCTTCTCGTCCCCCTTCTCGGCAGTCTTCTCAACAGCAGGCGCCTCTTCTTCCGCCTCTTTAGCCGCGGACACCGGCTCTTGAGGCTCCGTCTTCTGCGCCGGAGTGGCCACCCGCGAGCCAGCCTTGCCAGCCGCAGCTGCCGGCGTCGTCGTGACAGCCGGCGGTGGAGGCGGCGCAATCGTAGGCGACGGCACCAGACTCCAATCAACCTCGCTGCCCTCGCCGTAGCGCGTAGCCAGCCACTCGTTCGCCTTGCGGAAATGGCCACAGGTAAAGTATCCCCGCGACGCGCTCAGCGGGCTGGGATGCACGGCCTTGAGCACCAGGTGGCGCTTCTGGTCGACCCTGACAACGCGCTTGCCGGCCGGCGTGCCCCAGGCCATGAAGACGACGCCGCGCTGGCGCTTCTGCGCCACCAGGTCGATGATGCGCTGCGTGAAGCGCTCCCAGCCGCGGTTCGCGTGCGAGTTGGCTTCGTGCGCGCGCACAGTCAGGCACGTGTTGAGCATCAGCACGCCGCGCTCGGCCCACGGTGTAAGCAGGCCGTTGGTCTTGGGCGGCGTGACGAAGTCGGGGTAGTCGTTGGTCAGGCACACGTACATGTTGCGCAGCGAGGGAGGAGTGACCGTCGGAGGGCGGACGGAGAAGGCGAGCCCGTGGGCCTGGTTGACGTTGTGGTAGGGATCTTGGCCTAGGATGACAATCTTGACAGTATTGAAGGGAGTGTACCGAGACCTAGAGGAGAGGAGAGTTAGTGATTCTGTTGGTACTAGCCGGGCCTTGGCGTGGTGATACTTACCAGGAGTATATGTCTTCGCGGGGAGGGAAGACCTTGCGGCCATTCGCAATCTCGCGATTCAGGAAGCGCTTCAAGTTGAGGAACTCCTCGGTCACGATCTCATCCTTTAGCAGGGCCAGCCATGAGACATGGAGGGTCTCGATCTCGAGTCTCAAGAGGTCGCGCTGCTCATCGCTAAGAGACGCAACCCATTTTTCCTTGTTGAAGGACGACCAAGGGGGCGCAGGCGACGCCGCTTCACTGCTAGTCCCCGGCGCCGGCGCCGGCTTTGCGCCGAAGAAGGATCTGATGCTAGCATTGGGCTTCGTCTTCTTGGACTCTTCACCGTTGAGAGCGGCGGTGGCTTTGCGCTTGAGAGTGCTCATGGCTGGTTATATATGTGCGTGCGTATTTACGTGTGACGTGATGTGATGTGACAGGAGTCAAAAGTAAAGTGGAAATGCAAGTCGCGACGAGCGTTTTCGCGACAGCGCGTAAAGGGCTTTTTTTTCTGTTTTTTTCGGGAAGGTAGAGACTCGGCAATTGAACTTCGAGAAGCTTTGGAAAACAGAGGATGTCAAGGGAAAATAGCAATTGCAAGAGTTCCCGGGCTGGTGTGTAGATATATGAGATCAAAGAATGGCAAGAAGGAAAGTAAATAAAGAAACAGCTAATCAAAACATGAGATCAAGTGAGAAAAGATTAAGGTTGGAAGGTAGCAAGCAACAGGCAGGCAGGCAGGCAGTCAGGCAGGCAGTCAGGCAGAAAAGTGGGTCTTTGCAGTTCTCATGTCTGAAGTAACCCTAAAAGCAAGCAAGAAAAAGGATTAATTCCAGGTTAATTCCAGGTTATCCCAGACTAATTCACAGGGTCAAAGTCAAGACAAGGCAAACGTTACAATGATATGCAACACAAAACGCCCGATTGCAAGGCAAAAGAATTGATTAGGGAAGAGTGGAGGATGTGTGTGATTTTTGGTGGTGTAAACAGAGAAAACAATACCCAAACAAAGGCAAGCAAGCAACCGGCCAAACACCCGGCCGGTGTATAAGTTAAGTAAACAGCAGAATGAATACATGGTACAAACATTAGTAGAGCCCATCACAGAACGCCCGCCAAACAAGTAAAGTACTATCAACGTTCAAGCAACGTTGGTGACCCGCAAAACCGAGGAGACAGAAAGAAGAAAGGCCCTCTTGGCCTATAACCCGCCCGAGAAAAGCAGCAGCGAACGCCAAGATCCGAATGATGGGATGATGCATAACGATGGGAAGGGGGGGGGGGGGGAAGGGTAGTAGAAAGG
>JAXHKQ010000408.1:0-19527 GCA_038407185.1 Chalaropsis ovoidea
CCCCCCCCCCCCCCCCCCCATTTACTCTGATTTCTTCCGTATTTCGAGTCCTTTTCCATATCACAGTTGGAAGCGGTTCTTTTGATCCGAGTTCTAGCTTTCATTTATTACTGTGTCTCTTTTCTTTTGTCCTTTTCCCCGGACAACTCTTTTCTTTCTCTCTATTTTCTCTTTATTTCTATCTCTGTTTCTTGTTGATGACTAATATTTCTTGACCACACCCGCCCGCACTCCGTTGCTCTGGCGCACTTGATTCCATATGCCACCTAGTATAGATTCTTGCTATATTAAATACACGCTTCTCTCACGTTTATCCGAGCTATAGTCTTGGCCGATTCCATGCTGGATATTCGGCATGTAGCCACCGAGTTGCAAGCGCAAGCGCAACCACATAAACTGTGTGTCTTTTCCGCTGGACTCGTCCCATTATGCACTGTAGCCAACCTCAGTATCCTATCACCAGGTCAGTGGTCTATCTGTGGCAATATAGACACACATGTTGTCCAAGCCTGCTTTATGTTTCTCATCATCTCCATGTCTTTAAGTGGGGTTACTAACGGTTCATTGGATTCGGTGAGCTTGTTGTTACTTGGTTTATTTTGCTGATAACCGCACTGTCATACAGCATGTGACAGAGCCTTAGGTCCACAGTACAAACATACCAGAACACACGGAGTACAAGTCTGTGTGCCCCTCAATCTCTAGCCTGTGTCGTTTGCCTTTGTACTACCCCCGCGCCGCCTTGTTGAAAAAGAAACTGCCTTGCCTTGGAGTGGGATGGAGCAGACTAGCCTCCTGAGTCACCAGATAAGATTCAGTCAGTACAACAAGAAATTCCAATTCTTGAGACAGAAGGCACGCGTCGCGATCTTGCAGCCTTCTTGCCTGAAGCCCATTCCTATTTTCCTTTTCTTGGCCAATATTTGTTTTACCTATTCTTTTGTTCTTTTCGTTTAGCATTTGCCTCCAATCTAGCGCAACCCAATTTTACAATGCTCGACATCCAGGACTTCATCACCGAGCGGTTCGTCTTCACATGCTTCCAAAGTCCGATTTCTCGTCTACGAGCAAAGTAGCTGACCACCACTTGTTACCACAGGGGCGGTAATCCCGACGCCATCCGTGCGTCTCAGAAGGCCCGGTAAGTGACTTCACTTGACTCTTTTCCTCGCTTCTTCCTCTACTTGGCGATATGCAACATCCCCGAGAGAGAAGAAATATAGGCTGACATGCGGTAGTGGCGCTTCTGTTGACATTGTCGACGAGATCATTGAGCTGTGGCAGGATCACAGAAAGAGTAAGTTGACTGCTTTAACGTTGTCTGGCATCGATAGATACCCAAGCTGCAGGTATAAGGCATTTTGACTAACTGAATTCTTTCTTTTTTTCTTTTGTAGCTCTATATGGTCAGTTTTGCGCCGAATCTCCTGGTCCCCGAAAACATCACTTGCCGACCCCATCGCCTACAAGCCCACCGACTAACGTAATACAGCTGCTACGCAACTTGGCAGCAAGATCAATGCTGTTCAGAAGGAAATCGGCGCCAAGAAGAAGGCCAAGGAGAACGCCGATGAGCTTCTGCAACAGAAGATTACCCTGGAAAAGGAGAAGAAGGAGCTTCTGGCAGCAGCCGAGGAGAAGCAAAACGATATGCGCAACAAGGCCCGGACTGTGGGCAACATTGTGCACTCGTCTGTCCCGGTGTCAATGACTGAGGTGAGTTAATCTTTGCCATCTAACTATAGCTCGAGAGTCCGAGAAACCAGAGACCTGTGCTAACTAGCAAACCACCCCACCTCTAGGATGACAACGTCACTGTTCGTACATGGGCCCCTGAAGGCCACGACGTCGAAAAGAAGTCGGTTCTGTCCCACCACGAGGTTCTTGCTCGGTTGGATGGTTACGACCCCGAGCGTGGCGTGAAGGTTATGGGCCACCGTGGCTACTTTCTGCGCAAGTGGGGTGTGTTCCTTAACCAAGCTCTCATCAACTACGGTCTTGAGTTTTTGCATAACAAGGGCTACACTCCTCTGCAGACCCCTCAAATGATGGTCAAGGACTACATGGCCAAGACCTCACAGCTGTCGCAGTTTGATGATGAGCTGTACAAAGTGTCAGATGGCGAGCCCCAGAACGACAAGTACCTGATCGCCACTTCTGAGCAGCCCATCTCTGCCTTCCACGCTGGTGAGTGGCTACTGACCTCTCAGCTGCCCCTCAAGTACGCTGGATACTCCACTTGCTACCGCCGTGAGGCCGGCAATGGCAAGGACGCCTGGGGTATTTTCCGTGTTCACCAGTTTGAGAAGGTTGAGCAGTTTGTTCTCACGGACCCCGAAAAGTCTTGGGAGACATTTGATGAAATGATCAACAGCTCCGAAGAGTTTTACCAGTCCCTGGGTCTGGCGTATCGCGTTGTTGCCATTGTGTCTTCCGAGCTTAACAATGCCGCAGCAAAGAAGTACGACCTGGAGGCGTGGTTCCCGTAAGTATTTTCTGTCGTTGTTGCAACCTCTACAAGCCAAGAAGAGAGAAGGGAAAGCCGGAGACTCCACTACACTACGCCACTGTCATGGCTGCTTTTCTTCAAGTTCCTATGCTAACCAATCTGATCAAATCTAAACAGTCACCAGGGCGAGTACCGTGAGCTTGTCTCATGCTCGAACTGCCTGGATTACCAGTCTCGCGAGCTGGATATCCGCTTTGGTGCCAAGACTCAGACCGATGGTGAGAATATTCCTAGCCCCTTTGAATCCGATTGCTGGACATTTACTGACAACCCGCAGTCCGCATCAAGTATGTTCACTGCTTGAACTCGACCCTGACCGCCACCACTAGAACGCTGTCATGCATCATTGAAAACAATCAGACATCCGAGGTAAGAAAGCAGATGGATAAATATACAGCTGTAGGTGCTTGGTTTTGATATGATGACTGACTATTCCATAGGGTATCAACATCCCGGAGCCTCTGCGCAAGTACATTCCCGGCGCTCCCGCCTTCATTCCCTTCGAGAAGGAGCTTGCTCCCGAGCCGGCACCCAAGGCTCTTCCGAACCGTAAGAAATAGATATGGTCCAGACAGTCTGAAGATTATAGAAAAACATAGCAAAAGTGGCCACGTGTCAGATATTGAGGGAAGATTACAGGAGCTCGTCTTCGGGCTTTGATATTTATACATAAACATGTGTAGGAACTCGACGATGGCGCTTGCCGTGTACCTTGTGAAGATGAGTATGTACACACACCAACGCATGTACCCGCAATATACCTTGGCCGTTGGAGTATCGCCGAGTGTCTTGATACACAGTTCTAGTAAACAAAACAATGAACTCGTGTATAGAACACCGCGAAACCGAAGTACCTGAACATCGCTCTAACGATGCGCGCTATATAATAATATCTGGAGTGGTGCGACTGTGCCTTTGTCGACAACTGTGACGAGATGAGACGAAACGGGTACTTGCTGGCTGTTATGCTTTGGCTTGCGTTTGCACTTCCCAAATTAGATCGGGTACATGTGTACACAAAAGTATCTATGTATCCAAGAAAGAAAGACAGCAAAACGTTACGAGTCACATACATATACCTTGATGTCTTTGCCCATTATCGACCACTTCTCACGAATACTTTGTTCCTCTCGTATTTCTCACTGTTTATCTGTGATTTGTTTGCGGCTTCTGCCTCCGGCCAGCGATTATCCTGAGCCTTCTTTCTTCCATTTCTCAAAGCGGATAGTGTCTCGCTCGCTCTCTTTTTACCCCATCTAAACCATTGCGCTCGTAATCTGACATAATGGTGGTATATCAGGACCCTCTTGTTTGCCCATTCTGCGGGTTTGAAGGGGCGGAATATGCAATGCTCGTGGTAAGTTGTTGGTTCAGTGTCTTGTTTCGGTCGTTGTGTTCCTTGTCAGAGCTTCTTGGCTTTAGCTAGGATTAACACAACAAAACAAAACAAAGCAGCCCACCCCTTGTCGCTGACGTTGGTCGGTTTTAATATGCTGCAATTCATGCTCATGCTTCAAAGTCCCTCTTCATTAACCGGCCTCCTCACTCCAGCACATGGAATCAGAACATCGCGAAGACCTAGATCCCTCGACAACCCCAAGTCTGCTATCCATCTCCTATTCCTGCTCAGAGGTTGACTTCTGCCCCGATTACGACACCGATCCGGTCTTTTTATGCATCTATCCAACCTGCGGTCTGTATTTAAGCTTGACCGACATGGAGCACCATGTTGACCTGCATCACGAACAGGAGGCCGTTTATGCCAAGGGAAGCGACACAAGCGATAGAGGATACGGGAGCTGTAGCCCGGGACACCGGAGCTATAGCCACAGTTCAGGCCACAGTCTGGACGAGCGTGTCAAAGATAAGCTTCATCATACCTCGGCCCAGCGCTCCATTCGCCATCGTACTCGGAGTCGAGATGAAAGGGACAACCGCTCATCGAAAGAGAAAGAAGGGAGCCACCGCCATGAAGGAGATGGTCGGAGCCACGAAAGATCTTCACGGGATAGATCTCGCTCTGAAAAGACACACGGCCAATCTCGTCACCGGCATCGTGAGGAAAGGAAAAAAAGCAAGATTGACGACATGGAGAACACCAAGGAGCATAGACAGCGACCACATCACCAATCCAACCATTCAGGTGACAAGGCCAAATCTCGACGGCATTCTTCTACCAATTCAGAGGAAAAGACCAAATCCCCACGACATTTTACCAATCCAGAAGAAAAGGCCAAATCCCCACGACATTCTACCCATTCAGATGGCCACGAAGAACCCCGGGCCATGCGAATTGTGCGGCACATTTTCTCCAACCGCAACCCATCTTCATCCTTGCCCACGCGTCGGATCTCCTCATCTCGGGGAAGCACTCCTAAAACCCCTGCTTCTCCTCCGCTGCTGGAACCCTCCGACCCGGGATCAGGATCTAGCACCCGTAAACCTGATGCTCGACGGCTTGGAATTTCTGAGCTCGGGTTGTTTGCATATGAGAAGCGGATGCCTACCTGGCTACACTCTCTACTAGAGCGGCGGGGTACTATGGCACTACCTGGTATGATTCCTGCCCTTGGATGGCACCTTGACCATAACAACAGCACCGAATTTGCGTACTTGGCTCATTCCGTGGTGCAGCAGGTGTTCAAGCTTCGCCGGGAAGGCCATTTCTGTGGATACCGCAATATTCAGATCATGACCTCATTTGTAAATGGGACACGGTGCTTGGGCATCGAGACTCTCCGGGGGGAGCTCCCAACAATATTCGGAATTCAAGATCTGGTTGAGAAGGCCTGGGATGCAGGCATCAACTCCCACGGAAGGGCAGAGACTGGTGGCATTCGCGGCACTCGCAAGTATATTGGGACATCAGAGGTAAGAGGGGTCCGAAAATGGATGCTTAGCCAGTAACTGCACTGGTATACACACACAAGAGTAACCACATACTAAAATCCCTTGCCATAGGCCGAGGCTCTCTTTTCACTCATTGGAACACCATGCTCAGTGAGGGGCTTTCGAGACCGAAGTCGAACAAAAGCGTCACAAAGCCTGCTGGACTGGTTTCTAGCTTATTTTAGCCAAGGCGGCAAAGATGAAACATCCAAGATCCGATACACAGAGATGCCACCCGTGTATCTTCAGAACCCACGTAAGTCTATATTTCTGGCAGTCACACTACACTGTAAACGGTTTGTGGCACTTTGAGGCTTCATCACGAGAACGGGTCCAGATGTTGGCGCCGTCAGAGGTTGATTTCTAATTACTCACATTGCGTTCTTCATCTTCAGGACACTCTATGGTTGTCGTTGGCCTTGAAAGGGAGGCCAATGGAGCGTTGAACCTGCTCGTTTTCGATCCCAAATATTACGACCACGAAGATTTCTCCTATCTTGCCAGCAAACATTCAGAAAGGGCCACGGGAGAGATTCTCAGCCTATATCGACGAGGCATGCGCTACCTTGGACGGCACAACCAGTTTGAAGTTTTGTATTTCCGGCATGCTGAGCTGGGGATTGGAAAGTCCCCTTGAGTGGACAAATGTCGCATCTCCTCTTTGAACCTCTCATGAATAGCGGGAGTGTTTGCTTGTCCCACTCCAAGTCTGCGGCCATGCATGTCTGCCATCTAAGACGCCTCGCTCTTCTCTTTGAACCATGCTTGCAACTTCTCCAGAGCCTTGCCCCGGTGCGAAATGGCATTCTTTTCAGCCTTTTCCATTTCAGCATATCTAAACCAGGGGGTTAGTCACACATAATCATGTGATGTGGAATTTAAGCACTTACGTTTTCCCTTCGTACTCAAAACCCGCATCCCATCCTTTTGATTCAAGTTAGTATACTTCCGGGTCAACTCAGCCACGCAGAGGCTGCCCAATGGCTTTTCTACCATGTCTTGATAACTAGCCGGCTATCACTTACCAAAGCTGGTGGGGCCACGGGCCGGCACAAACTTTCCGTCGGTACGGCCCTGGAAAAGGACAACGTCCTTGCCGGGGCCCTCGCAATATCCAAAGGTGCAGACGGCCTGGGCGCCCTTGTCTTCGTAGCCAACCAGCATCTTGTTCAGGCCCTCAAAGCCAACAGCCTGAAAGAACCACTTGCTGCAGAGGGTGGAAGAGGGGTGGTGTATTGTATTAGTCAGCGGAAACAGAAACTCGGGGAAATAAGCTTGCTTCACTTACATATACGGACCGGGAAGGCCTTTCAGTGCATTGAAGCATAGAGAAGTATCTTCAACTAGCACAGGACCACCAACCTACAAAAGATTTCTCACGAGTTAGTTGGCGGCTAGAGCCATAGAGCCTATGGCGACTTTGAAATGCGTCTCACAATATCGGCAGCCTTGCGGCACTTGGCCGTAGTGACCTCCTCGATGCTTCCCTGAATCTCTTCCAGGTCGATGGGCTGGTTAGTCACTTCAAAGCCTGCGGGCTCCAGGACAAGCTTGACCTCGCGCAGCTTGTTGGCGTTGCCGGTGATGAAGTTGAGAAGGCGGGGAGACATGCTGAGAATGATGAAGGCGATGGGACAATCTAGAGACGATGTTGGCGACAATCAGTTATTTGTGAAACATGAAGAAAAGTTCTTGAGCAGGGGGGGGGGGGGTGCATTGGGTTTATCAGAAATAAACAAGCCCGGAGAAGGTCATTACCTTTTTTTTTGTTTTTGGAAGGAGGGAGGGGGGGGTGATATGAAGTGGAAATAACCAAGATGAATGTTGCAACTGCCACGAGTAGAGCGAACAGCGTGGGCAGTTACTATCTTGCCAAAAGAAACGATGAAGCTGCCCCACCAACCTTGCTACTGTTTGCGGGGCCCCACTCTGTCCTGAATCGTCCCCGGTGTACATCTATCTATCTATACATGCATAGATCTCAGCTTCATGAATATACTGGGTGACATGATGGAGCGCAGTACAACGGTTGGAGCTCTGAGAACGTTCTTGATCTTTGACACCCTGCTCTGTTCTGTACGTATTCATTTCGTCACCAGAAAGGCCACATGAATCGCAGCATTAACCCTTTGCTATTCATATCCCTTTTTTCGTTAACCATCCGTCCCATGCCGGCCCTTCTCATTACGCATTATCCTTCCGCCAGTTCTCTACCCAAGTCACTACTCTGTCAATGTTCTCGTCCATCTCCTCGGTGGTATTGCTGTTGAGTTCGATGACGATGCTCTCGTCAAAGCCCTCGCGCGCCTCCGTAATCAGCACGTCCATCAGCTCCGAGTCCAGATTCTCCTGCAGCTTGATCTCGGCGTAGTTGCGCGCCGACAGCCTGTCGTACAGCGTCTGTGAGTCTACACGCAGCACCAGTACTAGGTCGATCCAGCTCTCGGGGAACAGGTCACACGCATGCCAGTCGATGATACAGCCTCCGTCCTTGACTTCGTCTTCAATGGCATCGAGAAGCTGTAGACAGACCCAGACACAAAGGTGGAGCGTAAAAGTTAGCAGGCGAAGGAAAAGCCAACACTTAACACGGCGAAGGGTGACAGCTACGTACCTTGTCCTCGTCTACAATGAAGCACGAGTACTCTTCGTCGTACCCCTCGTGGCACTCCCGGTCTTTGACAATTTGGTTGATTGACACGTGCTTGAGACCAGTCTTCTCGGCGACAATCTCACAATGAGTGGTCTTGCCGACACCGGGGGTTCCCGTGATGATGATGTTGGGCTGCGTTCTGGCCATTGTGATGAAGTCTATATGGATAGGCTTGTGCTGGATATAACCCCTTCAGGCTGTTTGAGTAATTGTCTGTCTATGTGTTAGGTCATTGGCACACTGAATGAAATTCGGCTTGATCTTACATGTCCGTAGAAAAAAAAAACGGTGAAGCGTGTTGTTGAGATTTTTGAGTCTTTCGGTACAATTCAGAGCCGAGCCAAGGCTTGTAACAACCCGGCGTCTGTTTGGACCACGGCTTTTAATTTTCCCCTCCGAAAAAATTTTATTCTTTTTTTTTTGTACCAAAATGGGCGCTACCACCAGGAGAAGGAAGCAACCAAATCTTCAGATGATAGTACCAACGCACTTGCCACAACAAAAACAATAAATATGTACAACTGCCAAAAAAAAAAATACTGCCTACAACACATAAACAATGGCAATTGCACAAAGTACTGAGGAAACTCGCCTCGAGTGTCAAAATGTGCTTACTTAAATCTAACTGCTATTTATAGGGGTGTCCCTCCCCCTCTAACATGTTTACTTGAAGAGGGACTCTTGTAAAACTTCTCCTGATAACATCAACCTTCACTTGTAACCAGAACAGAAGACATGCCAGAGAGCAGAAAACAGATAAAGAAGAAACAAGAGACATCGAAATGGCATAAAGAATAAAAGTCAACGCATAAAAAACTAAAACACGCTTCAGGTCTAACCCTCTTCATCGCAACAACAGCCACATTCCAGAAAGCCGTGAAATCATGACATCATCTGAAAGGGAAGAAGACAAGACAGAAAATGGGGACAGGGGCAGAGTTTTGGACGGAAAGCCAAGAGGGTCATCGCCCAAAAAGAAAAGAAAAAAAGAAAGAAGAGAGGAGCGTCGAAGACAGGTTGAGTCAATGTGGAAGAAGCCAAACAAACGAACAAGCAAAGAAGAAAAGAAACCATGTAAATGCCAAAGTAAAAGACAAGATAAAAAACAACAAACGCACTAACCCCTCTCTCCCTCACTCTCCCCTGCATCTACACCAAGCAAGCATGGAACGGAGAGGAACAGAAAGAAAGCATGACGTCATGACAACGAAACCGTCGGAACTACACAAAGGCTAGCGAGGACAATGAGCGTTGAGACATTATATAAGGCAAACCTGGCCCAGTTCAAACCAGACTCAGCTCAGCAAGGTCAACCGGCCTTAGTTCACCGCCAGAACAGCCTCAGCCTCCTCAGCAGCAATGGACGCGTTCTCATCTTCGTATTCACCTTCCTCGGCAAAGTCGAGCTTCTCCTGTTGGGCAATGGCTTGGGCCGAGACGATTTCAGCGAGGCGCTTCAGGCGGGGGGTTTGCAGCCCTGCAAAAGATGGATACAGTGTTAGTAGACCGCAACAAAATAAAAATGGGAAGTCATAGAGTGCATAGTTCACTTACATGAAGGAGTGTACGTCTCCAATGCGGTAATCACACGCGGCTCAGCGATCTCGTAGGGACCACTGTCCTCCATGTCGACAGCCTGCAGCAGCAGCACGTCGCTCTTCTCGGTAACCCGAGAAGCCACAGCTTTCATGATCTCGCCGTTGATGGGCTGTTCATAGTCGGCAACAAGGTACTGGTTGAGCAGCTTCTGGATCTGATTGGGCGAAAGCCTGTGAGACATATGTTAGTACAAAACGAAACATGGACACCAAAGAAAGACTCGCGGGTATTGATAAAACTTACATCCAGCAAATGTCTTGAATGATTTCAATGTCATTAAGAGTTGCCTTCTTCAGTTGCAAAAGCTTGGTGGCTTGCTGTAAGGGTTGTTAGTACATGATTGATTCCCTTCATCTTGCGTCTCGTGACGGCATGCTCCTTTTCAAGGATCACTTACCATCAGATGCTCCAGCTGCAGAGTGCCCTCGGGCATGTCGTGGCTCTTGCACCATTCTTCAATGCGAGTGATGTTGTAGTTAATCTGAAGGCCACGCTTCCACGACAGGAAGTTGCGACGCATGAGAAGATCGTTGAAAGCAGTCACACCAACCAGCCGCAGTAGTTCGGTGATGGTCTGTGTGATGATGCTGTCCTCCAGGTAGTACGCCTTCATGGCCCGGAAGACGCTGTTGAGGAGACTCAGGAGGTTGTCCATTGTATACGCAGGAGCGTTGTTGGCTAGCAGCTTGCCCAGGAAACGGTTGCCCTCGTTGGTCACAAAGCCAGGGAGAGACTGAGACTCGATAATGGCAGGAATGATCATCTTCTGCATTTTCTTCTTCAGAACCTTCATCCACGTGTGGTAGATGTTGAACTCCAAAGACTCCAGATCATGCTTGACAATTTCCAGAAGACGGTCGTACTCGTAGTTGTCCGACTTCTGGGCTTCGTACCAGTCCTCTGCCAGGAAGACAAATGACAGCATTTCGTGCACGTTGGATAGCCAGAAGGCACCAGGGTTAATAGCCTCGTCGCCGTCGTACTTCATTACCTCAGCCTGAATAGACTGCATAACATTGGCCAGGAACCGCTCTGACTCCTTAACAAAGCCGTTGTTCCACATCTCCGAAGTAACCAAGTTGATTAGGTACGAAGGGAAGAGAACCTCCTTGTCCGAGGGGGCAGGGTTGCTGTTAGGCGACGGCATCTTAAGGTTGCGGATCAGGCCAACCGTCACCTCCTCGTTAAGGCCATCTTCGTCCGAGAGCAGCGTCTCCAGCTCCATTTCAATGTTGTCAACAACGGGCATAGGGTTGCGAATAGCAGGAACAGCCATAGAAACCGGTCTAGGGTTGTATGCAGCACTGAAACGATCCGCAAGACCCATCTCGGCACCGGCACTGCGACGCTTAGGCTTCTTGGCAGAAACCAGGTTGATGAGGCCGTTGGATGAGGCAGCCGTCGCGGCTCCATTCGCCTCGACAGCGTTGTTGAAGGCCCCGGCACGCTTAGCCAGTTCCAGTTGGTCCTGGAGATCAACCAATTGCTGACGAAGGGTAGAGTTCTCCGTCTCACGGCGGGAAATCTCCTCCCGGGAAGTATCCAGCTCGGTGCTGGTGTTGCGAAGATCGTCACGCAGCAACCGCTCCTCCTCTTGTAGTCGCTTGATGTTGCTGGTTGATTCCTCGAAGCTGCTCTGGAGCTTATGGAACTCCTCTTCCATAGCCTGCAGCCGGGCCACGGCAATACCAGCCTGGTTGGCTTCGGTCTGGAGTTCCTTGGTGCGGGCTTCCAGAGTGTTATGGCGGTTCTTCCAGGCCTTGATCTGCGCTTCGTAGTTTTCAACCTTCTCCAGCAGGGTCTTGTTTTGGTTCTTAGCAGTTCCCAAAGACTGCGTCAGCTCCACCACCTTGTTTTCAAGCTTGTAGGAAATCTGCTTCAAATCACGAGCTTCTTCGCGTATGACCTTGTACTCACGGCGCGTCTTGCGACCACGCCACAGGCTCTGGATAATAACCACCCTCTGTCTGTATGCACGCCATGTACGCATGCCACGTCTTGACCGCCATACGCGCTGGATGACGAGAGCAGCATTACCAACACGAGTCTCCATGATCTCCCGACGACGCAGATAGCCCTTGATAGCGGCCTGCACCTTGACAACATTGTTGCGAATTGCTAGGAACTTGGTGCGCTGCTTGTAGCCTCTCCACACTCTCTGAATAGTAGTGGCAGCCTTGATCGTTCTCAGTTGCTGGGCCTGCTTGCGGGCCATATGGCCACGCGTGACGCTCTGCAACTTGATGATGGAATCGCGGAGGCGCAAGTATCTCTGGCGGTAGTACTTGGCGCGAAGGTTCTTCTGGATGAGAATAGCACAATCATTGAGACGGCTAGTTCTGAGGTTCTCCAAGAATGCCAGCATACCAGCACGGAAGAAGATCTTGGTCAAACCCATCTGGTACTTGTCAAGTCCCTTTCCAGTGCTGGTACCCAGGGCTTTGGTTAGAATGGCGTTGGCCATATCCCGAATCTCGGAAGTCCATTCGTTAGAGTGCACCAGCATGTAGTAGCGCAGAGCAAACTCTTCGTACGTCCATCTTGTGGGGTAGCCAGCACATGAGATACGAACAGTCTCGAGCACACCACAAGCACGCAGCTGACTGAGGACCATGGGACCTTCAAACTTCCACGCTTCCTTGGACTCGTTGGGCTTGATGCAGCGAATATAGTGAACATCGGTGTTGTTGATGGTGTTCATGAGCTCAATCAACGAAGACCGGAAAATACCACCCAGAGTCGGTTTTCGGTTGACGGAGACACCAATCTTGCGACCAGCGACGGGCTTAACTGCATTGGAAGAAGCAGAGACGACATCTTTCTCGCGAACAGCCAGGGCAGCATCCAGCACAGAACGCAGGAACTTGTTGGTGGTGGCTTTAAGGACAGCCATGTGCTCATCGGGCACAGTATCGCGGTTCTTTTCGAGGAAGCCCTCGGACTCGTAGGTAACGTCGACGGCATAGTGGCACACGGTAAATGAGGACTTGCCAAAACGAGGCTTCTTGTAGAAGTTGTGCTTGCCGGAGTAGTTTTGGTGCAGTTTGTTGACAAAGCCGTCGTCGGCACCCATGGGCAAGCGAGACTCCTCATCCAGCAGAGACAAGATACCCAGCTTACCCTCAATCAAGTCGATACAGGGCTGGTTGTCAGAAAAGTCGATGAAGGTCCAGTCGATCTGTTCTTTAAGGTATTCATCCTGTTCTAGCTTGAAGACATGCTGGTTGAACTCCTGCTGTAGCTTTTCGTTGGCGTAGTTGATGCAGAACTGTTCAAACGAATTCTTGGCAAAATGCTCGAAACCGTAGATATCCAAAACACCAATGAAGGAGTTGACGCGGCCCAGAACCTCCTCAGTAGCTAGGGAGCGGTTGATGATTTCCACCAGCCAGTCGAACAAGCTGGAGTATATGTACTTGGCCACGGAGTCACGCACAACAATTGCTTGAGCCTGGGACAGATTGGAAACAATTTTCTCGCCGCGAGTCACAAGCTGCTTCTTGACAACCCAGCGAGCAAACTCGGGGGCATTAACTCCCAGGATTGAGCAAGCCTGGACCAGCGAGGGCTCATCGGGAGACAGAGAACTGTCGTTGCGAGAAGCGGTGATTTTGACGTTACCAAGGTGCAGCAGACCAGCGAGCATCTTGAAGATTTCCTCCTGTTGACTCTCGCTTATACCAATAGTCTTGAGGGACTGTTTGGTGGCCTGAAATTCGGCCACATCGTCGACGCCGGCAATGGTAGGGCAGTTTCCTTGGTTCAGGTAGTCGAACTGCTCGACAGGGAGAAGGTTGAGCTCCTGGCGTTGCTTGTCGTTGGCACCAAAGACAAGTTGGTAGAAGATGTGATAGTTGCGCTCGTTCATGGGCTGGAAGACCAGACGAGATCGCTCAAGCAGATAAGTGCGGATTTTGGCGCCAATGATGTCGGTTTGTTTGTTGAACATGATCTCGATGTACTTTCCGAAACGCGAGGAATTATCGTTTCGGGTGGTTTTGGCGTTACCAAAGGCTTCCATGACGGGGTTGGTGGCCAGAATTTGCTCCTCGGTCTCGCTCATGTCGGTATTGGCCTTCTTGGAGCGGCCGGGGCTATCGGGGGTTTCTCTGGTAGCGAAGTAGCGCATAATGTATTTGGCACTGACTGTCTTTCCAGCACCGGATTCACCAGAGACGACTACAGTCTGGTTTTTACCACTCCGTAGCATGTCCCTGAAGAGAAAGAAAAAGAGAGAAAGCGAGAGTTAGTGCGAAGTTTCTCGAACTGACTGACACGAGAGACGGAGGATGATGAAATGCGATATCTCGGCCTCGTCATGAATTTCTATGCTGATACGTACATGAATGCCTCCTCAGCGATGGCGAACAGATGAGGGGCTTGTGTAGCACGCTGTTTTCCAGCATACACTTGTACCATTCCAGGGACATATAAAGAATCCACTCTGGCAAAGGGGTTTGTGGCAATCAGGACGATACCCGAGTATGTGTAGATTTCCTTTTGCAGATATCTGAGGCGGATGGCTTGAAGCACTAGATTATGGAACAAGGGCGAAAGGGTAGGCGGTCAGTAGGGGACGAAGAGGTTGTCGATATGGAGTTGTTCGTACGTACCAGCAGGTTCGTTGAGATGCGACAGGTTGGTCAAATCGTCGCTAGCTTCGAGCATGGTCGGGTTCATGAGAGGCGGTAATGATGGATGGTTTTCGCTCTGGAGGGCTGCCGCAGTGACAACGACATCTTTGGTCTGTGAAGGGTAGTAGAGTTAGTAAGGATGGAGGGCTTGAGGGGGGGGGGAGAGATGGAGGGAGATAGAGAGAGTGTGTGTGAAAGTGTGTGACAGAGAGAGAGGTAGAGGTAGAGATAGAGAGAGCAGCTTCAGGCGGCCATGTTGGAAGCGTACCTCGCCATTTTCAAGCTGGAACGTGAGCTTCACGTTCGCGCCCTCTTCCGTCTTGGATATGAGTTCCGAAGCTACCCAGCCATCAGTAACATCAGGCTGCCAGGCCCGAGTACCAATCTCGAAAGTTTGGACCATTGTTGTGACGAGACGGCGGCCGGAGGCGAGGGGAGGGTGATGGCGATGGCGATGAGATCAAAGGCAGAACGAGCTGTTGGTAGCGGCAACGACAATTTCGACGGCAGCTGCAATTGGGAGGCTACAAGATTGAATTGATCGGTGTTTTGCAACTGATATGCGTGTGTGTGTGCTAAGAGCTCAAACAGGACTCCAGCGCAACGAGAAGCAAAGACGAGTCGACCAGTACGCAGCAGATACTGGTTGATTGGAGGTCGAGTTATTAAGTAAGGGATGGCGAGTTTAAAGTGAGATAGATGGAAAAGGACGGACGTGGAATCGTCGGAATCAGTATCGTCGTAACATATAGAAAGCAAAATCGAAATGGAGGCAAAGGAGCTGAGAAAAAAAAAGGAGATTGATAAAAAAAAAAATAAAAAAAAAGGAGGGGTGGTTGTTCTCTTCTTTTTTTTTGCTGTCTTCAACACACTCTCGGGCTTTTTTTTCTCGCTCTTTCGTATATCTCTCTCTTTGATGGCCGTTCTGGAAGAGCCAGAGTAGGAATGGCGATGCAATTAAGAAAAGAGAGGAAAAAGAAAAAGAAAAAGTAAAAAAAAGAATAGCGAGGATGCAGAAAATGGAAGCGGAAAAGAAAGAAAAGCAAAAAGACAGCGTTGACGTTTCTTCGGTAATACCACACACGCAAAGGCCAAACAAGCAGTGCAGTGCAGCACAGCAAAACACAGCAAAACAAAGCAAAGCAAGCCAAGCCAAGGGAAGGGAAGGGAAGGGAAAGCAAAGGAAAGGATTTGATGCGGATGGGATACTTGGCTAAAGCTTCGCTTCAGAGAGGGGCGTGAGAAGAGCCAATTGGATCCACCGAGCAAAAACAGAAGCCAGCCGTTGATCTTTTAGTTTCTTAGTAAGGGGAAGAAGACGACAAGGGACGAGAATAGAGAACACAGCACCAAGCCGCTAAAGGGGGGGGGGGAGGGGAAAACAAAAAGAATACAAATAAAAGGTTGGATGTACTTTGTATGTACTGTACTGTATGTACTCTTTATTTACTGTATGTACTCTTTATTTACTGTGTGTACTGTGTGTAGTGTATGTATGTACTGTATGTACTGTATGTACTCTATCTGTAACTGGCTCAAAATAAAGTAGAACTTGGGCCCACTCCGCCCCGCCTGATTGGCCATCATTTTGACTTTGACCGCTTGGTGACAGCAAAACAAGATTCCTTGTGTGTAGCTTGTACTTGTGAGTAAACAAGGCTGGTTTTTATTTCATAGAGACTCGTGAACTTTTCTCCCAAACGTCCCTTTGAAAGCCATTGCAATTTTCAACCGACAAAAACAAAATGTGTGAACACACACACACACACACATATGTCTATCTATGACATTTACCTCTAGTACTATTCTGTACCTGTCTGTGCCTGTCTGTACCTGTCTGTACCTGCCCGTACCTGTCTGTACCTGTACATGCTGCAAATTAGGGGCAACGACGAGGTTGCAGCTCAACCCGTTTGTCCCTTCCCTCGACCAACAGGCTACAGTGTCTCCTGTAGCGCTCGGATTGGCATATACACATACTTACTTACGTAAGCCAAAAAAGAAAAAGCCCATGCTGTGCTGTGCTGTGCTGGCTTCTCCCCGTCTGTGTTTTTTCGTGGCTTCATGATAGTAGTCCAGCCAGTCAGTAACCCTTATGATATCTGTTTGGGCCACCCACTCATTGTGGAATCGAGATCGCCATTGCCTGTCTTGGTCAATGGCTGCCCCCCCCCCCTACAATTCCACAATTCTACAAGGCCCTAGCTAGCACAGACATTCTGTCCTTGTCTCGTCAGACCTTGTCTTGTCTTCTGTCTCATGTAGCGTCTCTGCTTTACTTTACTTTTCCTTGCCCGCTTGAACAGAAGGACTCTCGATCACGGGTCCTTTTTCTATGGTGCCATCTAACTCCACTAATCCTCTATAAGAACCTTCTACTACACGTTCAGCCTCAGCCTCAGCCTCAGCCTCGGCCTCACAGCCTGCAGCAACACTACATGTATCAGTTATCACCTACTGTCTCCTCTATCTCCTCTAAAATGCACTAGCAACTTTATTTGCACTGTTTGCAGCTCTTCGACTGTCCACTTTTGCATCAAATCATCCCCCTTTTTCTCTTCTTTTCTGTAGCCCTTCCCTAGGCTGACCCTATCAAAGCCGGGTTGCTGAAACAAGCCCTGCTTGATCTGCACCGGCACACAATCCACTGGACCCGGCCAACGAAAGAAAAATCCAGAGTGGGGGAGGGGAGGAGGGATGAGGAGGGGGAGGGGGTGTATATGCTTACTAAACCAATGCCAAACAATGAGGACAACTATCGTCACTATAACAACCTACAGGAACACGAAAGGAAGCAGAGAGCAGAAGAAATAGAAGAGGAACAAGATGAACAAGACGAAGGAGAAGAAGAAGAAGAAGAAGAAGAAACAGAGATGAAATTCTATATGCAACAAGGACTATAAAAACACAACTACATACACATACACGAACGCCGCATTAATCATGTTGAATACTTCCCCTCTCGCCCCTAAAAGTTTCCTGTGTAACCCTCCATAGTGCCGTTCGTGTTACAGCTCAAGACGGCTTTCCTTTTGGGTCATTCCGTGACGATAAGACAGGATATGACTGGCTGGGTTTGTTTTTAAATCGCTCCTCATCTTGTCATTGGCTATTCCGTGTTGGATAGGCAAGACTCAGGATAGCTGAAATGGTGGCATCTCACTTACGGGCTGGAGTAAGCTTGATGCAAGTTGAGGAAGTTGGTATTGTTGTATGTTAGGGTTAAACACAGGATTAAAGCCAGTAAATTTTCGGGGCTTTTATCTTTTGGTGGGCTTGCTTCGAAGTTCGTGATAGAGGCTTGTTGAAGGCCCCAAAAAGGAAAAAAAAGAAGAGAGAAAAAAAAAAGAGAGCAAAACAAGGTAGGAAGAAGAAGAAGATTGAGAATAAGAAGCAAAACTTGCTTAGTACAGGATTCTCGTGAGGATGCGCGCTGCGGGCATTGTTAGTTCTGCCAGCTTAAAAAAACACATACAAAATAAGGTTGGTATAAGAAAATACTTACATGACAGAGACTCAAGGCTGGCCAGAAGGTCCTTGAGATCAGCCTGCTTGACGCTGCTGACATCAGCCATCAGATAAGCAATGTCATCCTTTGAGTCCGAGATTTGCTTGTCGACGTTGTGTTCGCCGAGGATTTCGTTAACTAGGGAGATGATGCTGGTTAGAGAGGGAGAAGGAGAAGAACAAGAAGAAAGAGAAGAACAAGAAGAAAGAGAAGAACAAGAAGAAAGAGAAGAACAAGGAAAAAAAGGAAGAGAAAAACATTCTCTCAAACATACCCTTGCGCAGCACACCAGGCACATTGCGATGAATGTAGATGATTCTGGCGTGGTCGGGCTCGTTCAGAGTCAGAGAGCGAAGGTTAACCTCGGGCAGATTGACGGAGCCGATGGTGATGCCTTGGTTGATGTAGCGGATCAGAGCCTCGCCAACTAAGAAAGAAACAAACAGTTAATAAATAGGAAGGACATAGTGAGCACAGCATAGCCTAATAGGGCTGTGCTTAAAATACGTGACAGTGACACCACTTACCCTCAACACCAATGGCACGCTGAGCCTCTTCAGTCGAACCTCCAATATGAGGAGTGAGGATGATGTTTTTCAGCGTACGGATATCGTCACCCCACGAGTTGAGTTGGGCGTTAAAGTAATCTCCATTAGCCGCAGGCTCGTGCGGGTACACGTCCAGGGCCGCTCCGGCAATATGGCCCGAGCGCATGGCGGAGACCAGAGCGGGAATATCGACGACAGTACCACGACTGGCATTGATGAGGTAAGAACCGGCCTTCATCTTGCTCAACTGAGGAGATGAAATCATGTTCTTGGTCTCGGGAAGGGCAGGAACATGCAGAGTGACAAAGTCGGCCTCAGACAGCAGGGCATCCAGCGTGGGCACCTGACGAGCAGTGCCCATGGCCATGAGCGAGATGACGTCGTAGTAAATGACGGTCATGCCCATGGCCTCTGCAAGAACGGACAACTGCGAGCCAATGTGTCCATATCCGACAATGCCCAGTGTCTTGCCGCGGATCTCCCAGCACTTGTGTGAAACCTTGTTCCACGAGCTACGATGCATCTCAAGCGACCGGTCGGCAAGCTGGCGGGCCAGGCAGATGATCTCACCAATGACAAGCTCAGCAACCGAGCGGGAGTTGGCAAAAGGGGAGTTGAAGACAGCAATACCACGCTTAGCAGCAAACTCCAGATCGACCTGGTTGGTTCCTATACAGAAGCAGCCAATGACCAACAGGTTCTTGGCCTCGGACAGAACCTTTTCGGTAAGCTTGGTCTTGGAGCGAATACCAATGACATGAACATCGCTAAAGAAGAGAGGGGTTAGAATGAAAGAAAAAGGCAGAATAGGAGGAGGACAAAGATGGCAGGCAACTCACCGAATCTTGGCAATCAGCTCGTTTTCTGGAAGGGAGGTCTTCAGGTACTCAACCTGATAGCCTTGACCGGCCAGCATTTGCCGGCCCGATTCGTTGACATTCTCAAGCAGCAAAATCTTGACATCCTCAGTGTTAAAAGGCTTCAAGGGTTTAGCGGCCTGCGACGCAGCGGCAGCAGCAGCGGCAGCCAAGCTCCCACCAGGCGAGGAAAAGGTGTTGACTGGGGAGCTGGAAAGACTGGCAGACACAGTTCGAGAGGGCAATGAGCCGGCGATATCCCGTGCTGAAGACATGCTGTTTTCTTTTTTTGGGGGGGGGGGGGGGGATAAGAGAAAAAAAGGGGGGGGA
>JAXHKQ010000409.1:0-19485 GCA_038407185.1 Chalaropsis ovoidea
CTACTGCCTGCCTGGCTTGACTTGACTTGACTTGACTTGCCCGCTGCCCGCTGCCCACTGCCCACTGCCCACTGCCCACTGCCCACTGCTCACTGCCCACTGCCCACTGCTCACTGCCCACTGCCCACTTCGTCACCAGCGAATGACATCAGTGAGCCGAGACGAGACAACAAAGATAAGAGCCAGGCTCCAGTACTGGTCCCAGCCCAGAACACGGCCCCACTTTTTCTCGTCTTGTTCTCTCTCCCTCTCTGCACGTGCCTCTGTCACGTTGTGTTTCTGCTCTGCCACTCATCTGTCTGTCTTTTCGTGAGAGACGGTTTGATCACAGCTTGATGCTCGTCTTCATGCGTTTTGCTGCTGTTGGCGGCCCTATTGGCTTGCTTGCCTGCTGGTGGGGCGGAGCAGAGAGAAGGAGAAAAGTGGAGACTCGCTCTGATTCTCGTTATCGATGACGCACAAGGCAAGACGACATGACACGAGCCCGGCCAGAGGGGCAGAACTGGCTGGCGGACAGAAGTGCGTAGAGCGAGCACGCATCGCAGCCACGGCGGGTCATCAAACATATTGCACGCTGTAACACGGCCAAAAACAGACATCAGACTCACGCCGACACTGACATTGACACTGACATAGACACAGACATTGACACAAGTACCGGTACTTGCTGGCACGCCCAGAAACAACGCTAGACTGAAACCAGAGGATAAAGGAACAATAGGAACAAACCAGCAGAGAAAAAAACAAACAGAAACGCGGCCGTAAATGACTCAAGCCAATGGAGCCGATAGAGCCACATGAGGACATCTGCGCTAGACCCTAATCCAGCCTACCCTAAGCCACCAAGCCACTGAGTCAGCTTACGCCCCACCACATCCAATGCAGCCAGCTCCGCCTCCAATGCCACCCGAAATCCCTGGCGCAGCCAGCGCACCCCACCTCCGCTGCACCCCGAGTGAGTGAGTGTGAGTCTTTCACGCCGTGTACCCTAAGCCTGCCACCGCTCTACCCTAATGCAGCCAGCACGCCCCACCAAGCCCCAAACCCCCGCTCCGCAGCCCCACACTAGCCCGCGACCGTTCGAGCTCCCCACTTTTAAGCTTGTCCCTTCTCGTCTGGTGCCCAAGCTCCGATCCTGATTGCGAGCATCATCCTCTGCACGCGAGCTCTGCACGCAGGCTCTGCACGCTAAGCTTACGAAGGGGCCTGCTCGCCTCCCGCCCCCCCGCTGCTTGCCTCCCGCCCCGACGGCGGCGGCGCTGGCGTCTCCACCTCGCCGCCGTCCTCGCCCTCGTCGCTTGCGGCTGTCCCCACGCCCGAGGCCGGCTCTGACTCTCGGCCTTGGCCCTGTTCCTGCGTCGATCTATTTCCTATTTATTGCACCGCTTCTTCCTTCTTTTTTTTTTCCCAGGCTTTTCTCTTCTTATCAGACTCGAACCTGCTGCTCCTGCTCCTGCTCCTTCGCTCACCACCCGCCGATCGTGTATCATCCATATCAAGCCCGTATCCGTCTTCCGGCCTTTTCGTCCCGTCTTTGGCTACTGTCTTGCCCGTGCTTCCTACCCACAAAGATCCTTCTTCCTCTCATCCCATCATGGCTGTCACAAGCTCTCCCCCCGAGGTGCACGTCGTCCAGTGGGTCGTCGACACCCGCAAACTGTGGTGCAGTGCCGTGCAGACCAGTGACCTGCTGCATGTCGTAAGTATCTTATCTTGTCTCTTGTCGTCTAGACCCCCCTCCCCGTTCCGTCCCTACTCTAACAGTCACACCCCCCCTCCACAGGCCAAACGCCCCCTCTCGCTCCTGACCCACGCCGAGCGACATAAAGCCCTCGGCTTCATCTTCGTCAAGGACGCCAAACTCAGTCTCGTCTCCAGCCTGCTCAAGCGCCTGCTCATCTCCCGCTACGCCAACGTGTCGTGGTCCGACGCCCACGCCCACCCCGACGTGCGCCACAAGCCCGTCTTCCGCTGCCCCACCTCCAACGCCGAGCCGCTGGCCTTCAACGTCAGCCACCAGGACGGGCTCGTCGTGCTGGCCGCCGTCTGCGGCTACCCGGGCGCCACCGCCCACGACCCGCGCGCCGGCATCGTCGAGGTCGGCGTCGACGTCGTCAGCACCAGCGAGCGCCGCGCCCGCGACCTCGCCGGCCTCTCCGCCTCGGCCGCCTGGGCCGCCCACGTCGACATCTACGCCGAGATCTTTGCGCCCGGCGAGGTGCGCTACCTCAAGGGCCTGCCCACGCCGCCGCACGTGGCCGCCGCCGCCAACAGCGCCGAGGCCCAGGCCGACTTCCGCCTGCGCTACTTTTACGCGCTGTGGTGTCTGCGCGAGGCCTACGTGAAGATGGACGGCCAGGCCCTGACCGCGCCGTGGATCACCGCCCTCGAGTTCCGCGGCTTCCACCCGCCCGTGGCGCCGCACGGCGCCATCGACGGCTTTGACATCTGCCTGCACGGCCTGCCCGTGCACGACGCCCGCGTCGAGCTGCGCAGCCTGGGCGACGACTACATGGTCGCCACCGCCATCCGGACCCCGGCGCGCCCGCAGGCCGCCGCCGAGTTCGTTCTGGGGCCGTACGTGGCCATTGACCTGGAGGCAGAGCTGCAGACGGTGGTTGCGAGTATGTCGTAGATCTGACATCTGAGGACATCTGAGATGGGATGAAAAGGAGAAAACGGTGGTGGAAAGCCGGGCCGCTGGTTAGCACTAGAGCCTAGACCGTATGAATATTAATGACGTTATGACATATTTCTATGTGTGGCGTATATGTGGCGTCACTTCAGCGCCTCACCTAACTGGGCGTCCCAACAACGTAAAAAAAGACCAACAAACCAAACCGGCAGCTACAGGCCTGCAGACAAACACCTTCCGAAAAATAGGGCCTAAGCTTCAAACACGTTTTGGCTGTTGCCCTTTTTTGTGAGTGTGCAAGGCAGGTACGGGAGACAGAAACTGCGGATTGCGAGACAACGGAGGGCAGTTGCCAATTTCTTTTTCATCATCAGTTGTCCAGTTTTCTGTCTTTTTATCTCTATTTCTTTTTTTTTCTTTTTTTTTTCGGCTTTTTCCTCCTCCTACTACCCCCTCTCTTCTTCCCCTTCTCTTCTACCCTTTTTTCGCCCATTTTCGCCCTCTTTTCCTCTTCATTTCTCCTCGCTTTTTCGTCGTCTTTCCCTGCTTCTTTCCTTCCTTTTCTACTTTTGGTTCCTTCCCACTTTAACCCTCGTTTTTTCCCCTTCTTCACCAATCTTTCTAATCTTAGCAACTACCTGTTCTTTCTTCTTGCTTTCTGCCGTCTTCACTTTTTCTTATTTTTTTTTATTTTTTTATTTTTTTATTTGATTTTTTCGCTCCTTCCTCATTTGTGTCGACGCCCCCGCTCTGCATCTCACAATAAAAGCCACGATACTCGTTTTCTCCGCATTCAGCCGTCTGCCCGGAAACCATCCTCGACAACCCGCCGACGGCCTCTCCTCAATCTTCGCCCGACTCCGCCTCCGAATCCGCCTCCGCCTCCGCTCCTCCCCCCCCCCCACACAGCCATGGCCGTCTCCTCCGTCCAAGACCGGACCGGCGAGTTCCGCCAGGTGCTCGCCCAGGCCCAGCGCCGCCAAACACACGGCAAGGCTGGCGCCCAGCGCCAATCGCTGCTCTCCGACGCCCAGAAACGCGCCGCCAGCCCACACAGCCACGCCGGCGCCAGCACCAGCAGCCCGCACCAGAGCAAGACCGACTTCGCCCGCAAAGCCGCCACCATCGGCCGCGGCATTGCCGCCACTATGGCCAAGCTCGAGAAGCTCGCGCAGCTGGCCAAGCGCCGCACGCTGTTCGACGACCGCCCCGTCGAGGTCAACGAGTTGACCTTTGTCATCAAGCAGGACCTGTCGGCGCTGAACCGCGACATCTCGGCGCTGCAGGCGCTTAGCAAAGCGCAGCACCCGCGCGGCGCCGCGTCGGCTTCTGCGTCGGCCGACCAGGAGGGCGAGCATAACCGCAACGTCGCCATCTTGCTACAACAGCGCCTGACCGACGTCGGCGCCAACTTCCAGGGCGTGCTGGAGGCGCGCACGCGCAACATTGCCGCCAGCAAGTCGCGCACCGAGAACTTCATCAGCTCCGTGTCCGCGGCTGCGCAGCACCACGCCGCCACGCACGCCGCCCCGCCGCCGCCAGGAGCCACCGGCGTGTCGCCGCTGTACGGCACGCCGAGCCGCGCGTCGCCCGCCCCCGGCCTGGGCATGGGCCTGGGCATGGGCGGCCAGGCGGCCGACACGCTCTCGCTCAACCCCATGGTCAGCGACCAGCAGCTGCTGGTCATGGAGGAGGGCACGCAGGCTGACGGCGGCCACGCGTACATCAGCCAGCGGTCGGACGCGATCCTTAACATCGAGCAGACCATCAGCGAGCTGGGCGGCATCTTTGGCCAGCTGGCGCAGATGGTGCAGGAGCAGGGCAACATGATTGAGCGCATCGACGCCAACACCGAGGACATTGTCGACAACGTCGAGGGCGCCCAGCGCGAGCTGATGAAGTACTGGTCGCGCGTGTCGAGCAACCGCTGGCTGCTGGCCAAGATGTTTGGTGAGTGCTGCCGCCGCTGGGGAGGGCCCGGGATGGAGACAGAGACGCCCGGTTTTTCCCCAGACACACGTCTCCTCCCTTACTACCACTACTCCTACGGACACCCCCCGCTAACACATGCTCTACAGGTGTCTTGATGATCTTCTTCCTGCTCTGGGTGCTGATTGCAGGCTAAGGCAGGCAGGCAGGCTCAAGCAGACACAGCAGTCTGTCTGTCTTTCACTCTGTACAGTAACTTAACCCTAACCCTTATTCACATACCTCCACGTCCCCTCCCCTTTGTCATTTGGCTAGCGCATTGTTGGACTCCTCGGTCCCTCTCCCTGTTTTCGGTTCTGTCTCTTCTCTCCTTTGTTGCATGGGCGGCTCTCACCAGCACGTTATCGTCATTCGGTCTTGCTTGTTTTTTCCTGTTACTTGTTTGTTTCTTCTTATTCATCGGGTCTGCAGTCTTAGGGTTAATTTATCCAACGTTGCTCTTCTGGAAAGAGTGCTTCCACCAACTTGCTGCCTATCTGCTGCCCTCCATTCTCACGATCTAGCGGCCGGCTGTTTCCAATCTGTCTGCAGCTGTCGCCAGCTGCACTCCGGCCGACCGCCTAGGCAGCGGCAACAGTCTCCTTGGCCATGATGGTCTCCAGCCACGGGTACACCACCATGTTGGCAGCCGGGTAGCCCATGTGCAGGCCGTCGGTGATCAGTCTGGCCTCCTTGGGCGAGCCGTACTCGAGCAGAATGGTGGCGTCCTCGATGGGCACGAGGCCGTCCTTGGTGCCCTGAAGCCCGCGGTGGTTAGTACTATATGGACATACAGCTCCCAGGAGGGGCTACTTACATTGACCAGCAGCAGACGCGTCGACTCCTGGTGCAGGATGCCGGTCTCCAGCAGCGAAAACTTCTTCTGCACGTTCTTCACGTAGTCGTCGACCGAGCTGTAGCCGTGCTTGCGGACCATGGCCGGCGACAGCCTGCGCAGCGGGTAGTTCCGTGTTAGTACAGACAGGCCTTGGACCACGGGGACAGAACAGAAACAACTCACTTGAACGGGTACTCGTGCTCGTCCGCCTTGCTCAGCCACTCCGGGTCGTAGAAAAAGTGGCAGCCCGCGCCCTGCGCCACGGCGCCAATCAGCTGGTCCTTGTGCGTGTGCGCAATGCGGATGGCATAGTATCCGCCGGCGCTGCCGCCCCACACCATGACCTTGGTCATGTCGAAGCGGCCGTCCTTGGTCATCCACTCCAGCAGGCTGGTCCACAGGCGGTCAGGGCTGTCGGGGTCCGCCGAGTCGGCGGGGCAGTCGCCGGTGCCGGGCACCTCGACCACCACGGCGGCCCAGCCGCGATCCAGGAACCTGTCGCAGCGCACCGAGTTGTCGCAGCGGTAGCCGTCCAGGCCCGTCATGAGGATGACCGTGGGCGCGGGGTTGGCCGCGGCGGTGCGCGGCGTGCGCACGTGCGCGGGGATCTCGTCCCAGTCGTTGCCGGCCGCGTGTGTGTGCGGCACGCGCACGTCCTCCACGGGGCACTCCCACTTGGTGCCGGCCTTGAGGAACACCTTCTTCTGCATCTCGTAGATCTTTTCCTTGACCGGGCAGCTGGGCGACGGGAACGCCGCAAAGTACGGCAGGCGGGCCACGCGCAGCACCGCGCTGGCGCGCAGGTACAGGCCGTTGGCCTTGGCGCGGTCCGTCTCGGCGATGGCGTCGCCCTCTTGCTCCAGGCGCTTGGCCGTGGGGACGAAGGCGTTGGTGTACTCGTGGGCGTAGCCGTCGTTGATGTTGTTCTGTGGAGGGAGGAGGAGGAGGAGGAGGCGGGTTAGTTGGTGGGCAGGCAGGCAGCCATGGGATGTGTACATACCTCGATAAGGTAGTCGAAGATGGGCTCAAAGTCTTCGTACTTGCCCTCCTGGAAGGGGTACACCGACTTGGCGCACTATGGCAGAGGAGGTCAGTATCAAGGCAGAGCAAAATCAAAGCTGTACGTACCACAAACTTCCACTTGGTCTCCCACAGAGCCTTCATGCTTTCATGGTGAGGCATGGTCTCCTCAAAGGCGTCCTTTCCCATCATCCAGTTTCTCATATTGGGCAGATTGGTGGGTACTTGGGTACTTGGGTACTTGGGTACTTGTAGTTGGTGAGTTTGGAAAGAAGAAAGAGGCAAAGATCAGGTGATGTCAATGTGAGTGTAGACAGAACAGGGTGAAGAGAAGAATCGGAATGTGTCAAGAAGCAAGAGGGACGTCGGGGTTTATATACACGGAGATAAAAGGAAGATAAAATATAAAATATACAATTATCGTGGGGCCGTGGCCATAGAACAGGAAGCTACACGGAAAGGAAAGAGCCCCGTCTGGGCAGTTGCTTTGCTTCGACGAACACTAAGGCGAGAGAAGGCGATGGAATCTCGGCTCACCACAAGAAGGAAAGAGCAGAATCTGGAATCTCGGCTCATCACAAACTGGAAACAACAGAATCTCGGTTGGCCAGTCAGCACACAAACGGGAAAGAGCCCTGGCTACCCGTCTCCCCCCAACAGTCCAATCGGAGCAAGAACAAACAACGCCGAGCATCAAGGATCGACCACGAGGAAACAGCCTCGCTCAATCAGGAAACTACGCAAAAGAAAAAAATAGCCCGGCCTAGACGCCCCGCCCTCCTTCCGTAGCTGGGATCGAGTCCCACGCCCAGCAGCCCCGGCACGACCCGGACGCCCGGCGACTTATTACGTGAATCTTATGCCCGGTGCTGCCAGAGGGCGGGGGTGCTATCTCGATGTACTGCCCAGCAAGCACGCCGTTTGCTCTCGCCCTGATACAGGAGGCTGCCAAGCGGCCGTTATCTGAGTCGTGGTTACATGCGCGCCGCCAGCGCAAGAGCAACAGCAGCATCATGACTTGCCACCGCGCGCTGCCATTGGCCCGCTGCGCTGCCATGACTCGCGGTCCTTTGCCCCATTGGGCCACACTTGTCAGCAGCGACCGTCACGAAATCACCCGAATCACACGCTGCCGGACAAGCACCAGCGACTGCCCGCGCCGTGTTGAGCACGAGTGTGACACGGCTGCTCTGGCGGCGGCGGAGGGAGGGGGCGCAGGCTTGGGGCTGGGGCGCGCGCAGCCTGCTTTGGAGCGCATACTAGAGGCAAGCGACGTCGTGCCAGTGATGACAGACTGCAGCACAAAGCGAGACAATGTAAGCCAGAGAGAGGCCAGACAAGAACCTACTGTGACTGCAACGCAGTAAACGCGCAAACGCGCAAACGCGCAAGAGTCGTCGAGACATGAGAACGGCTTATCTTTAACATCTGCCTTTGCCCCACAAACGCGCTCCCCTCGGCGGCCTTTTTTGTTTTTTTTCTTTTTCCGGGCGAAATCTAACAGAGTCTCTTGCCACCCCGGCGCCGAGGCAAAACAAGGCAAGAACGAGGGAAAGGTGGGGATGAATACCACCGGGACGCGGAAGGAAGGAACGGAAAAATCGGGTCCGCAAATGGAAGGCACGGACGGAACATGCCGACGGCAGGGAGGGGACGACGAGATAAGAGGCGATGGGCTGTTCTGATGGCCGTCTTTATATATACACAAGGGAGTGACCAAGAAAGAGCACCGGACCAAGGTGTCTACGAGTGTGTCTGGGGCCGCTACAGCCACTCGCCGGCTGTTATACTTACTGCCTTTATGAAAGACACCAACCAGCCCGAGACAGCTCGACACCGTCGTTGCTTAGAGTCAAACATAGTGAGAAAGAGTGTATGATATAGAGTGTAATTATGCTGCTGTACATGTACGGCAAATCATCGCCTGATATATGCCAAGTCCTGGTCGCACGTGTGCGACGCTGTGTGTAGCCACCTGCTGCGCCCATGTCCGGTGGGGACCAACTGTGAATTATTGTGAGTGTGAGTGTGTGTGTGGATATACATATATGCAGCATATGTGCGTGTCGTTGTAGTATGCTACAGGTATAGAGTGGAGGCGTGTCTGGGCTCGCTTCGGGCTGGGTCGAGCGGGACAGCCGGCCATTATAACGCCGGGACTGGGCCATACTGCGGCTGCAGTCACAGCAGCGGGCACCAGAAAAGTCCGCCGGCCGTGGCACTCCCACTGTCTTCCGCGCCTTACTGCGTCTTGCTCTTGTCCTCGTAGTAGTGGGCCATCTCGAGGCCGGCTCTCCGGAACCCGCACTTGACGTAGAAGCCCTCGTTGGCCTCGCTGCAGTCCAGGATGCTCTTGTAGCAGCCAACCTTGGCGGCGATAAAGTCGAGGGCCTGGATAATGCGCAGGCCCAGCTTCTTGCCCTGCTGGTCCTTGTCGACGGCGATGTCTTCGATGTGGCCAACGAGGCCGAGATTGTGGATGCTAAGGGGGGGGGGAGACAGATGGGCGTTAGCAAGGGGTGGTGTCCAATTGGAATGGAGAGTCAACGGCGGCTGTAATGGACGGGAAAGGCCTTCGTTGGAATGGACGGGATAGGTCCCCGTTAGAATTGAGACATGCGGGAAGGAATCAAGAACAAAAGAGGCCTCGTCCCGTGCCGGGCCGTCCCGGCGCCGTGTGGGGTCAACGTACAATTTGCGCTCAACAATCAACGCGCCCGTGCCAACAATCTTGCCAGTGGCCGTGTCTTCAATAGCCAGCACATAGTAGCCGTCCTGCTTGGTCATCCATTCGAAGCGCTCGTGGAAGGCGGCCTCGGTAATGTCGCCGACGGTGGTCAGCACGCGCAGGCAGTCGAGAAAGCCGGTCGCGTAGTCGGAGGGCCGCAGCGCGCGGGCAACGTAGCCCTCGGGCAGCTGGGCGGCGACTTCGGGAGAGATGAGGTCGCTGGAGAAGAGCTCGACGGCGGACATTGTGGCGGTGGGAGGAGGAGGCGGGGTTCGGCGCGGAGGCGGGCGGGGTTCGTTGCGGATGGAAGTGCGGGGCGGGGAAGGCAAGAAGACTGGAGAGGCAGAAAGAGCGGACAATTAGACGGAGAACGCGCGAGACGAGTAAAAAACGGAGAGCAGGAAAAAAGAATGGCAGCAGGTGGACAAAGAAGAGGAGCTGAACAGAAGCAGCAGAAGAAGCCAGCGTATAAAAAGAACACGCAAGTACCAAACCCTAAGCCGGGCGTACACAATACAAGCCACGATGACACCAACCCTAGCGCGCAGCAAAGCGTGGGAATTATGGGAACTGTGGGAATATCGTGCAGCTCCACCCGGCAAACGGCGTTGCGTTTGGCCGTAGAGAGGTAGTGGGGACACGAGATGTACAAGGTACAACGACAGGTACGACGACAGGTACGAGGTGCTGTGACTGGAGGGCGCTATATAAAGAGGGCGGAACATGGGAAGAGATGTATTGATCAGGGCAAGAGACAGCAGATAAAAGGTACCGTGGACAAAGCCAGAGAAAAAGGAAAGAAGCAGTCACCCGCTAGTAACCGGCAAACGGACACAGAAGCAGAGAGAACCGAGGAGAAGCGCAAACAGGCGAGCAAACGGAGAGAGACCAGGAGAGGAAGGAGGGCCAGTCGGAGGGCCAGTAGAAAGAAGCAGCCACACCAAGACAGGCAAAAAAGGAAAGAACCCGCCCTCCAAAGGGAACTCCGTTCAACTATCGAGGGAAAGAACCTCCGCCTAAACCCAGGGACAACTTTTAGGGCAAGCAAACGGACGAGACGAGGCTACAGCCTTTTTCTCTTTTTTCATTTCCTCTTTCTCTTCTTCTTCTTCTTCTTCTTCTTCTTCTCCATCATCACCATCGCCTCTCTCATCAAATCGACCATCGCCTCTCCCATCAAATCGATCATCGGCCGGACCCGCAAGACCCTCTCAACAACGCCTTCCGCGCCCGATCCATCGCCATCTCCCGCTCTTACTCTCTTGCTAGCTAGCCGTCGCTCCCTTGCAGATCGTTTAGACTCACCTTGCTGTCTACCAACAGGGTTAACAACCCTAACGCCGACTGTCAGTCTCCATCTTCACATGTCAAATCACAAGCCCGGACCAGCCATTGGCCTAGTCTCTCTCTTCACTCCCGCCAAAAAAGGTACCGTGTTCAACAGAATCAGTCATCCCCAGCCAGCCAGCCCCACACCACCGGGCCTTGTCTTGTCCATGTTCCATTCGTTGTCTTGCCCAGCCAGCTAATCTCAGGCTCTTTAGGCTTTGCCCTAAACTCTGCCGCCCCCTCCCGACGCTAAGTCGACCGACGGCGCTGCTGTTCGAGAATCGAAACAAAACACCGTGTATATTATTACATACGTGTGTGCATATATACATGTACATGCATGCGTGCGTGCATACACGCGCGCCCGTCCGCCCGCATGGCTGGGCTGGGTGGATCTCCCTTTCTTGTTAGCCGTGGCTGCGAGTTCTTTAGGCAACATGGGCAGTCTTTTTCTTTTTCATTCTTTTTCTTTCTTCTAATCTTCACTTCCTTTTCTCTCCTCTCGCCTCACCGACTTCTCGCCTTTTTTTTCTTAAACCCAGGCCACAAGCTCATCCTTGTTGAGGCTCCACTGTCAACCTCGCACCTTTTTTTGCGCCCACCCAACTGGCCATGATCAAAACGACCGCCTTCTCATGGTCCCACCTCTGCTCTGCTCCATCTTCGCGCCTCTCAACAATCGGCTTCACCGCCTGTAAAATCTAACCCACCATGTCTTCGGCCCTGCAAAAACACTCCGATGCCGCCGCCTCCTCACTGCTCCCCGTCCCGCACGGCCCCACTTTGCTCCCCGGTCCTCTGGCCTTTGCCGTGACCGCCATGACCCAGACCACCGGTACCCTGATCCGCGCTAGCTCAAAAGTCACCACCTGGGGCATGGACGTGGCTCGCACCACCACTGTCTCCAGCCTCGGCGTCGGCATGTCCGTCCTCGAAACCGCCATGTACTTTGCCGGCCGAGACGTCCAGCAGATTGCAGGCCTCCCGCTCTCCATGGGCCACGTCGAGCCCATGGTCGAGGCCAGCCTGGACGCCCTGTACAGAGGCATGACGTGCCTCGTGTTTGTCGTGGCCGCGAGCTTCAGGCTGTCCTCCACCATGGTCGAGACAACCTCGCACAGCACTCTTGTCTTCCTGACTGTGCTCAACCAGTTCTTTGGCTCCACCGACTCGTCGAGGGCCATGGCCAGCATCATTGCCCTGATCCGGCGAGAGTTCCGGAATCCCGCCACCGGCATCCACGGCGAGACCGTCGGAGTCAAGGACCTGCTCATCTCCATGGCCGCCTTTGCCTACCTGCAAAACGCCTGTCTCCGCCTCACCCAGGAAGACGACCACACAAATGGTGTCGACGAGATTGTCTGGGATGTTGTCGTGCTCGACGACGGCGTCCGCATCGACGTGCACGATGTTCACGATATTAGCCTCTACGGATCCCACCGGGGCAAATACGAAACCCGCTCCCGACACCCGCAGAGTTTGGGCCCCGGCCTTGGCGATGACGCCCCGTCCCTGGCGGCCACCAACGTGGACCACCACTTTCCCATGACCACCCAGAGCCACGTCGAAGACGCCGAAGTCGCTCTTCACAACCAGATTGCCCGTCAGCTGCCTTCCAGCGCCAAGGTGCTGGTGTCCACCAACACCGTGACCACAAAGACCATCACCGTCGACGTCCCCACGAATGCCAGCCCAAATCTGCAGCTGACGCCTCCCCCGGGCGCCGTCATTGTGCAGCAGCAGTCCATGTCGGGCCCGGGATCACACATGCATCGCATTGTGTATCGCATTCAGCGCAGCGAGACAAGCAGCGCAACTAGCGAGCAGAGGGCGGCCTACGATTCGGTGGAGGCAGCCTCAAACGCTCCGCCATTTGCAAGCATCGATGCGTCTTCTGCGGCCGGGGGTTTTACAAGCGTCGATGCCTCTTCTGCGGCCGAGGTCTTTACAAGCATCGGCGCCTCTCCTGCAGCCACAGACTTTGGGAGCATGGAAACCGAATTTGAGCCCTCGTTTCCCCCGCAAACCCCGCCGTTCCCGGCCCCCGGCTCTCCTCCTCTGGTGAGGCCCATGATGGAGGTTCTCAGCCGCCCATCCACGGCTGCCGATACTGTTTCCACCTTTGTGCCGTCCCCGCCGCGAACTGCTGCCAGTCCGAAGGCCTGCAGCCCTAGCACCACGCCAACCAAACCGGCCACGGTAGAGCTGCCGTTTGGCGACTCCTCGCCTTCCCCGTGTTCTCCCGCTGCCTCTACGCTCTCCGGCTCTCCAGTCTCCGGCTCTCCAGTCTCCGGCTCTCCAGCCTCCGACCCACAGCCCTCGTCATCACCACCCAAGACCTCTGCCAAGCCCTCCCGCCCAAGGTCGTTCCTCCGGTCCGTGCGCCACTCCGAAGACTCTCTCCGAGATCGCAGCAAGACAGAAAGCAAGCGCAAAGACCCCGGGGCCTTTACAAGACCAACAACCAGCAGCAGCAACAAGCAAAAGTCGCCATCAGCTTGGAAGTTTCCCGAGAAGCGCAGCAGTATTAAGAATGCCCTGAAAATCGGCTCGGGCTCTGGCATTTCCGCGCTGTGGAACAGGGAGTCTGGCCATCACTATACTAGGAGGCTGGGCTATAAGGGCTCCAGGCTGCCGAGGGCTGTGGCTGAGCCAAAGGGAGAGTCTCGGGGGGAGGCCCGGGGCGAGTCCCCGAATCAGTCCCCGGATCAGTCTCATCCACCCCCGACCTCGCTCTCGGCCCGCAAAGACTCACGGGCCCACCCCGCACCTCTAACCCCAGAAACCCCTACTTCCACCCTCCCGGATGCCCCTGCCCCGCCTGCACCCAGAGACAACAGCGCCACACTCACCATTCGTCCCCGACAAGACATCACCAGGATCTCTCCGCATAGCAGGACCTTGTCTGCAATGCGCTCTCTGTCTCCGTCGCCCTCCCCATCGCCCTCGTCCTTGACTCCGAGGGCCCACCAAAAGTCCAGGTCGCTGGGCAGCCGCCACAGCCTCGGAATAACAGGCAATACTAGCCCGATGCAGAGACGCCCGCATCTCTTCAACTCCAGTGTCTACAGCCTCGAAACAACAAACGACTCTCAGTCCTCGCTCGTGTTTTCGTCTTTGTCTTCGTATCACCAGCGCAGTGCATACAACACCGAGGCGCTCAAGGATCTGCGCAGAACAGGCATGATCGACACCACCTTTCCCCGATTCCACATTCTCCGCAACATCACCAGATACATTCTGTTCTCGTCGGCCTCGTACGGCTCACATTTCCTCCGCTATCTCGGCCTTTCGCCCGAGGAGCGGCCGCGCTTCGAGCCGGCTGCCCACAAGACTCACCGCGATGTGCGTGCCTTTGCGCAACACACCAACATCCCGCCCGAAAGCGTGATTCTGGCCTCCTTTGTAGACGCCGAGGGCGGCTCCAACTCGGAGGGACACGCCGGCACTGGCTCCAGCGTGCCCCTGGTGCACTACATTGCGCTGGACCACGAGTCCAAGGCCGTTGTTTTGGCCTGCCGCGGCACTCTTGGCTTTGAAGACGTGCTCACCGATCTCACGTGCGAGTACGACGAAATGCAGTGGCGCGGCCAGACGTTCCAGGTGCACAAGGGCATCCATGCCTCGGCCCGCCGCCTGCTGTACGGCGAAGACGGGAAGGTGCTGGCAACGCTCAAGGCCACCCTGGACGAGTTCCCCGACTACGGCCTGGTGCTCACCGGCCACTCCCTAGGCGGCTCGGTCACGGCGCTGCTGGGCGTCATGCTGGCAGAGCCCAATCCCGACCCGCACACACTCGGCTTCGTAACGGCGGCCGCGAATGCCAAGTCAGACGATGCACACGCGCACCTGCGGCCGCCGGCCGGCCGCCCCATCCACGTGTACGCCTACGGGGCGCCGAGCACCATGTGTCGCCGCATGCAAAAGGCCACGCGCGGGCTGATCACGTCCGTGGTCCAGGGCAACGACATTGTGCCGTACCTTTCGCTGGGTGTGCTGCATGACTTCCAGGCGCTCTCGGCGGCCTTCAAGAGCGAGAGAAGCTCGGCCCGCGCCGCGCTCAGCAAGTACGTGACGGACCAGCTGCAGAACGAGTTCCTGCAGCGGTGGTACGGCTCCCCGGCCGCAAGCCTCAGCGAGCCACAGGGCGCGCTGGTGACGAGCGGCGACCGCTCCCAGTGGGCCGTCTCTCTGCTGCACACGCTGCGCGCGTCGATGAAGAGCGAGAAGCTGCTGCCGCCGGGCGAGGTGTTCCTGGTGGAGTGCACGAGCGTGCTGCGCCGCAACTACGCGGGCCAGCGGCCGACGGTGCACGGCTTCCTGGGGTCGCCGGCCAAGCGCATCGTGCTGCGCTATGTGCGCGATGTGCCGGCGCGCTTCCGGGAGATGCGCTTCCGCCCGAGCATGTTGATGGACCATAGCCCGAGCCGCTACGAGGAGAGCCTGAACCGGCTGCGGGTGGGCGTGGACCAGGTGTGGAAGTAGTGACAATGAATGACAATTGATGACTAAGCCGTGGTGTTCAGCGTATTACTATTCCTGGGATCAAGCAATATAGTACCTAAAGCCTAAACCTGTTCCATGTCCAGTGTCCGTCCGTCCTCAGCGCTCAAAAGTCCTGCACGCCCGTCTCCCCACCGCCGCCACCGTCAGCCCCGCTCACAAAGCCCGGCTCCTCGTCGTCGAACCACGCCTCCTCGGCATCGCGCCGCGCCAGCTCGTCCAGCGCCTCGTCGTCGTCGACGGCCGCGTAGTCAAAGTCCTCGTCGTGGCCGCTGATGAAGCGGTCGCGGAGGAAGGCGTGCCAGAGGTGCAGGCCGTGGGTTTCGGATGGCGTGGATCCGGAGAGGGCGGGGGCTTCTAAAGGGCTAGTGAGCCCCGCTATCTCCATTTCGTGGTCCACAGACCACTGCGCAGCAGACCACGCCGGGCTGCGCACCATAGAGGCGCGAGTGTCAGCCTCCGTGTCTGTATCGTCCGCCCCTCCCTCGCCGTCCCGCAGCATCGCCAGCTTCGCCTCCGACCGCACAAGATGCCCCTCGAGCGCGCGCGCGTAGCCCTTTGCTTTGCCGTCGGCTTCGCGCTCGGCGGGCGAGAGGTAGCGGCGGACAAGCGAGTCGTAAAGGAGGGGGTCTGTGTGTGTGGGGGGGCGTGTTAGTAAAGGGGAAGACACGAGCAAGAATAAAAGGCCCCTGAGAGCAGACAAGACGCCAGGCTGCTGACTCACCGCTGAACTCATGGTCGGCGTTGCTAAAGTACTCCGCGTGCTGCTCAATGTACTGCCGCCGCCGGTTCTGCACCTGGACCAGCCGCGCGGCTGACGCCGAGCGGGGCCGCGGCCGGGGCCGGCTAGATGGGCGTGTCGGCGGTGCTTCTGGCGCCGGCCTCTTACTGTGGATGGCAAGCGCAGTCGGCATTTTCGATGGCGCGGGGTTCTCGTGATGCTTGGCTGGGTGAAACTGAGGTCAAGATTGGGCCAGGCACAAAGGATGGAGGCTTGTCCATGGGTGACGTCAAGTGTGGGTTCATCCCTAGGGTTAGGGCTTTGTGGGTTACCAGATGTACCCCTGTACTTCGTCTCTATTACAACCTTCAGCAGCTATACTATTTACACTACGCAGGAACTCCATCACAGCTTTCCTCCCAGCCTAGTCAAGCAGCCGCGCATGGGCCAAGCCGTCAAACAACGGCATCAGAAACGGATCAAGCCGCTCGTCCTGCGCCATGGCATCGTTGAACTCGGCGACGGCGACCAGGTCCTCGGCCTCGGCGGCGGCGCGCACGCCGGCGGGGGCAACGCGCGCGGCGTTGGGGTTCTCGGCACCCGGGGCGGCGACGAGGCCCCAGCGCAGCGCGTTGTCGGCGACGATGAGGCCGCCCTTGCGCAGCAGGCGGTGCGGCAGTGAGGGGTGCGAGAGCGCGAGGATCAGGCGGAGGTACGTCGGGTAGGCGGCCTTGTTGGCGTCGATGAAGATGATGTCGTAGGGGGTTGCGGAGAGGAGAGACGGGAGGCTGTGTGGGGGGGAGAGTTTAGTGGGCGGGGCTAAAGTGGAGGGGGGACGTCCGGGTCCTTACGTCTCGACACCATCTCCAACGACAATATCCGTATTGGCATAGCCCTCCTGGCGGGCCTTTTCCTGTGCGCGGTCGGCGTATTCCTGCGAGAACTCAAGGCCCGTCACATGGCCGTCGGGGCCGACGGCATCGGCCCAGGTGAGCAGCGAGAAGCCGAGGTACACGCCGATCTCGAGGACGCGCTTGGCGCCGGTCAGCCGCGCCAGCCAGCCAATGTACTTGGCTTCAAACTCGGAGATGGTGTACACGGCCTTCTCCTCGGTCTCTTTGATCTGTTTGTGGTATGTCTTGAGCTCGGGCTTGAGCGTGCCGGAGCGCTGGTTGGAGTAGGCCGTGACCTTGGCGCCGACATCGGAGTTGGGGTAGAGGACGGCGTAGTCTTCTTTCATGGTGGAGGCTTCTGGGGGTGAGGCTTCGAGGGTGAGACTTCTCAGGGTCACGGTTCTATCACAGGAAGAGCTGTGGAAGCTTGACATATGAGCTTCACATGTGGCCAGCCACAGACAGCAAGCCGTGCTTATTTATAAGCCCCGGCCGCACGTGGCGACTCCATGGCGGGTTGACGTGTGTCTTACGAATCACAGAGGCAGCAGAGTTGTATCCAGTCCGAAGGAAGCAAGAGGCCTGGCTACGCAGCTGCGGCATTCATGTGTTTCCCTTGCCCTCTTTCTGGTTTCGGTCCAAGGCAATACAAAAAGAAGGGCTCTTACCCTGTAAGAGGAGAGTGAGTCGGATATAAGAGCTTGGTCAAGAGCTGTGTTGTAGTCTCGTGCCGGGTAAACCGCGGCTGATACCGGGGGAAGGACTCGAGGACTCGAGGATGACAGCTTATCATGGGAAGTTCCAAAAAGAGCAGGTACAGCCCTAGGTGAGGGGGCAAGCAGTTGCTCCCGGAAAGAAAGTGGAAATGCAACTGCCCCCTGGTTAATTGGGCAGTTGCCGCCAGCCAGACCAATCCCCGAGTCCTTAGGGTTAGCGGCGGTTATCTCCCCTCTTCTCCTCTCTGTCTCTCTCCCTCCCTCGTCGTGGTCCGTGGCTGGCCTCACAATTCTTTTTTTCCTTCCATCTGCAGCCCTTCTTTCTTTGTTCAAGGCCAAAAGCCAGCAAAGGCGGCCCACCAGGAGAAATCCCTTGTCCATGCATCGTATTATTAGCATTGCCCTATGACAAGGTTATTGTTCAGGGTTTGCTGTGCTGTGCTCTTGCATGCTGGTCCAACAAAGCCAAGGCCAAGCCAGGCCCAGGCAAAAAGACAGACAGACGGACGGACAGACGTTGTACATGCACATCCACATGCGTAGGTGCATGCACATAACAATATGTAGCCTACCGTGCTGTACCACAACTATACATAGTACATAGATGCTTGTGTGTGAATCCGCCTGGTGTCCTGCCTGCGGCTGCATTGCATTATCAAGAGCAATATAAACCAAGAAAGTCTCGGCCTCGGCGTTTGGCTCTGCGTTTTTTCTCTTCTTTCTCATCATTTTATTCCCTGTTTGTTTGTTTGTTTGTTTTGAATAGCCCGGCCCCTGTGGCTCGTCGTTTATCTGTTCTCTTTCTGTGTTTGTGTCTGGTTCTTTGTCCGCCACAGCCAGCGAGACAGCGAGACAGCGAGACAGCGAGACAAGACAGCACGAACCGGCCAATGCTCTTTGTTTAACAACGGCTACAGGCTCTCTACCTATTTTGCCATGGCTCGCCGCTTTCTGACCCGCTTCCGCAGCTGGACCTCGGCCACGTCGAGCAAGAGCGCGGGCGAGCCCGACCCGACCGAGTCGCAGCCTGCGTCGCCGGGCGCCGATGCGGCGGTGGCGAGTAGCCAGGCCAGCCGGAGCTCGGCGCTGTCGACGCGGTCCCGACGAGACAGTCTGCGGCCGAGCTGGGGCAGCCCGAGACAGCAGCCGCAGCAGCAGCAGCAGCCGCAGCCGCAGCCGCAGCCGGCTACAAGAGGCCAGGAGACGGAGACTGTGTGGGGATTGCAGCCTCGGCCTCACTCTCAGCCGCAGTCTCAGCCGTCCCATGGCGCCGCGCCTGCCGTCCCATCGCCTCTCCCGTCGCCCGTCCCGTCGCCTGCAGCTTCGCGGAGCGGGTGGCTCCCGACGGCAGGAGCGGCGCTGGAAGCGGTAGTTTCCGTGGTGCCGACGACAGCCGCTTCTGGTAATTGCACCGCTCCCTCTTCTTTCTCTTTCCACATGTGCTATTTTTGGCGTGACTTCCTAATCTTTTTTTTTCTCCGTTGCTCTTTGGGTTATTGCTTGTTTTTCCATGTTGCTGACTCATGATATGTCTGACTAATCTAGGCCCTATATCAACGACAGCTGGTGAAGCTCCGCGTGATCACGATCTGCAGCGCTGCGACAACGACACTGATGATAAGCGCCCACACAAAAACGAGTAAGTTGTTTATTTATTGCATCTGGCCTTTTTTTTTTTTTTTCTTCCTTTTTTCTAGGGTTGCCATGCTGCATATATCCCGCTGGCCGTCCTCCTCCTCCTCCTCCTCCTCCTCCTCCTCCTCTTCATGTCTGCCCCCTTGTTGCGTTGCTTATCTTTGCGCTCCCGTTTTCTGGTTGTTTGTCACTGCAACTCGCATTCAGGCCCCAACAAATCAACGGCGCCGAGGCTTTGTCAGCCGACACTAGCACATCGCAGCAGTATCAGTATCACGAGTACACGCATGCGTACAGACACCAGCCAATGCCCAAGTCACTGTTATCCTGCCCAATTATATGCTGTGACATTCTGGGGCACTTGACGCCGAGTAGAAGAAGGTCGATTTCCTTGATTTCTTTTTGTTTTTTTTTTTTTTTTTTTTTTTTTTCTTTTGTTTTTTCTTTCCTTTTTTCTTGTCTTTTCCTTTATTTTTCCTGCTTTTTTCCCTTTTCTTTT